>AFBI03000028.1:19935-50565 GCA_000230595.3 Edhazardia aedis USNM 41457
CTAATCGCACTCCATCCAACACTGAATATACAATTATCATGTGTTATACTGCAATTTTTTTCATGCATTGACGTTCTTTAAATTATACTTATGCATTATTATGTGAAAATATGAATTTTCTATTCAATTGTGATTATTTCAGCATTTTTTGTTTTTATTATATTCCAAACACGCATCGAAAAAAATTATTTTTATGCTAAGATTTTTTTTTTTATTTTCAATAAACTATTCTTTTTTATAATTCTAGATAGCAATTATACTTTTATTAATTTAATAGCTACCAACTCGTAGTTTAACGAATGAAACCAAAGAAAACAAAATATTTATACCAAAAAAGAGATAATGCGAACAAATAAGCCTGATGTTCAGAAATCAAGAAGTCAGAATAATTTTATCGTCGCGTCTTTAACTGGTAAAGAGACACTAATATTTTCATTAAGTGTAAATTTTGTATTAAATGGTATTTTAAAAATTGAACTATATTTAAATGAAGATTGAATTAGTTGGAAATTGTCTTTTTAGTAATGAAGAATTTTTAATTATATTAATAGTATTTGTTTGTAAGGTTTTGCACAAAAATAAAAAAATATGATCTTAAATATATTTTGATTGGAGAGGTTTTATAAAAACGCTAACTGAAATTGCATTTATTCCTCTTTAATACGTCTCTAACTATATAGAAGATATTAATAATTTCTAAATAATTATTTACAATGCTTTATAAAATTGGCCGTCACTTTGTTCAATTTTAAGATTTAAATCAAATGTAGAGAAAAAAGAATGTACTTCTGACAGTTTATTCTATAGTTGTAATTTAATGATCATTGTTGTGGCAGGTTTTAAGCGGCAAACTTCTACCTGACCGGGTGTGGTGTTTGGCATGGAGAAAGATGTTTTTAAATTTAAAAAGTAGTATAAAAAAATAAAAAAGATTGTGTTTTACAGAAAACCAATACCTGAAAATAATATTCGTTACATCAGTGTACTTTTGATATTCTAATTCTTTCGCATTTCTTGTTTTCTTTTCTTAGATAGTTTTCGCTAAGTTTTTATAAAAAATTTTTAGCAACATCGGTTTTTGTCATTTCATGTGGAATTCCGCTTCATAAGTATAAGACGTAGTTGCACATAGCAGGTCTTAACCTTATTGCAGAATAAAACATTAAAATCACAAACACATTAATTTTTATGAAAATCGATATCCTTTCTTTCTTTTATTATATCTCGCCCAATAAAATTTATCCAATGAAATTCAATAATGAAATATGCACCAAAAAAAAATTATTTACACAATTTACGCAAATTATGAGGTTTCAGCAAATTAGTTAGTTTTTGTCATATCATTAGCTTTTGAGCGTGAACAATTCGTTCAAATTGAAATCTACTTCGTAATTATGCACATATCAAAATAAGAAAAAAACCCTTTCCATGTATCTAGATAATTCACAAAAATACTAATTTAGTCTGCCAATCGAAAATATGGTTAACATAGATCTAACATCAAACCAGTTGCTTGAACACACAACACATAAAATTTCTTTAAATTTGATGATTGTAACTTTGAAGTTTCGAAAAGAAACACCTAAAGATAAAATTATTTTTCTCCCATATTCAGTAAACTTAATGTTAAGATGATAATTTTGTAATTAGTATCGCGCTCTATATGTTTTTGTCTAGATTCGCTGTGTAAAGAAGATAAATTTAATACGAAAAAAACAATTATTTTGAGGAATATTTATTCTAATAATTCAATGTTTTTGACTCAATAAAAGTAACCTTCTATAAATCTACAGAGATAAATTATTAACACATGTAATAAATTTCTAAAATTGGCTTCTGTTCTAATTGCAAGCGATTTACCAAGATTGAGTCAAATCAAACACAATCAACCATCTTTATAGCTATATAAGAAATGTTCTTATAAAATTTCAAAAAATCAAATAAAATAATAATTTGATACCAAATTACGACTATAAATAATAAAATTTTATATCAAGATGTGTATAAATTGCTCATAGCATTTACTAAGCTAGCAACTTTATATATTTTAGATTTTTTGAATTTAATGCGACAATCAATACGATTTTTGCAGGTAGATTTAAACATAAGAATGTTAATGATTTGTTGAATTTATATTTTTTTAAGTTTTCTTAATTTTATATTTTAAAACAATGAATCTATGTTGAATAAAAAAAATCACCAATTTTTTTTCTTATTATTTAACGTCTAGTAAATTTTAATTACGATAAAACAGATGTTAGAAACGATTTAGAACATTTTCTACATATAAAGCATATGATTTGTGACGTTTTTACAATTGATTTTGTTTATACAAGAAATTCCTAGATTTTAAAGGTGTTTACTTTTTATTTTGACATTGAATTAGAAGAATAAACCAAATTCAAGCACATAAAAAAGTATAGATTGGATGAAATCACTTGATATCTCTAGAAATTATAGGGGTGATCAAAAATAATTTTGCACATTATGGGAACGAGCTAATCAACTCGAAAAAGAAAAAAACCGAACGTAATAAACAAAATTAATAATTGCGTTAATAAAACCTGAAAAAAGATGGTAGCAATGGTTTCGATATAAAATGAATAAGATAAAGACCTGCAAGAAACCGGGCACCAAAATATTTTAAAAATGATCTATTCATAATAGTTCTTTTTTAATTTTTATATTTCATATCTATATTTTGTATTGAAGCTCGCAATCTATTCCATTATTTTTATTTTTGACCTCTAAACCTATATTATTAAATAGATTTATTTTTAATTATCAAATAATTTACACTAAATTTGTAGCTTTTCGAAAATTTTTAATTTGGGCCTTTTTTATTAGGCGATAATTTAATAAAATGAAAACTTAAAATATAAATATTTTAGTTTTTAAATTTTTGTTTTTAAAATAGCTGAAACAGAAAAATTTTTCATTCACAGAAACATTATTCTACTGTCATTTTGAAAAACATTATGAAGTGGAAAAATTATTAATTATAAATGCTCCAACAAAAGATATAATTAATAATTAAAAATATTAGAAAAAATTGATTATATGTAAGGAGAATTTTTTTGCAAAAAAAATTAGTATAATTGGTGATTCCTTGATAAATGTTGAATTTTTTGTAAATTCAAAAAAAAACATTTTTTCGGCATTCTAATATTGAGGTTGATCACGTTATTTTTTTTGTTAACCAAAATTTATAAAATCTTTGATTTATTTCTGCATTTAGTAAAAAAATTATTATTTAAGTCGTTTTAATATGTGTAGAACGAGATGATATGAAAGTAACATATTTAATGCAATTGTATGTGCTAATAATTATTTACATTGATTTTTCACATATAATTTAATATCAAATTTTTTGCACCATCTAGCATTTTTACTTTATGTTGGCAATTAAATATTGTTCGATCTGGTCAATTTGATGATATATTTATTGGTAAGGTATTATTTATGTTTGATTGACAACTTTATTAATTTTTTTATAATATTATAAAATTTGGCAAAAAATAATTTACTTTTATTGGTTTCCTCCTACGAATTACGGTAGTTTAAACAGAATCGATAATATTTTTGATTGAATTCATGTAATTTAAATAATAGAAAATTCTAGGTATCAGTTAACTTTACTAATGAACAAATTGTTAGAAATAAAAATCTAGTATTCACAAAAAAAAATGTCAATTGAAACAAAAATTTTAAAAAATTAAGACAAACATAAAAAAAATTGTTTTTTTATACTTTTAGAGTAAATTTTAATAACTTAAACATCAAATTTTGATTTTTGAAAATTAATTTAAGACTATGCTGAATTAGGTATTTTGGAAAAAAATATAATGATGGATTTTAAATAAAGATTTTTTGGTTTTTTTGTTATATTTTTAGCTTAGAATAAAAAAAGCTGTTAAATTGCACCAGTATTAAGATTTATAGATAAAATATATTTACATTTTAGGGTTGTTAAGCTAAACAATAAATTTTAAATCCTTTTTTCACATACTTGATACAAATAAACGTGGCACGCATGGCGAAGTATTGTGATAGATAAGAAACCATACTATTGTAAAAAAAATAAAAATCACTATAATATTTGATACACATAAGAATCCACTTAATCAATTGATTAGATTTTTTTCTGTTTTATTTTAAGGACCCATTTTTATACTAGCTTGTTATAATCTACATATTTTTTTTAAAAATAAAAAAAAAACTTAAATGAAAAATTTTCGTTCTTTTTAGTGAGTTTAGACGTGTTATTATTTCAAAATCTAGTTTAAGTTTTGATTAGAGCGTGCGTTATGCACCAGAACAAATTGCGGCAAGCGCTAAAAATGCTTTTGTTGCCAATGCTGTTCTCGTGAAGAGATAAAAAAAGTGCTATGGCTAAATATATAGTGATATTTGTTTACATGAAAGTTATTATTAACATTAAAATTTAAATTGTAATCATTCATTTTTTTATTTTTATTTTTATTTTTTTTCTTTTTCTTGATATTGGTTTATAGATGAAGCATAAATAATTTACCACATTTCTTTTTTAGTTTTTTATCTAGACTTCAGATAATCAGTTAAGAAAATATTTCTAAATATGTCAAAAACTAAAATTATCTCTTATCTATAGATAACCTAAAAGGTTAATGAGCAAAAAAAAATTCTATTTGTTGCTAATGCAACACAAATAAACACAAAATATAATTTAAAGAAATTAATTTAATATTTAGATGATTTTGAAGTTGTTGTTTTAGATAATACAAAAAAAATATAATATCAATTAAAAAAATTTTTAGTGGGTGGATCGATTGTGCGGTTGGTTTTACATCCTTCTAAACTTCTTATTTAGAATATTATAAAAATTTAAAACATTAAAATTCAGTGATGCGTATATTTTTTGTATTTTGAACCAATATATTTTTTACAGAAATTGAAATAAAATCTAAAAAAATTCAAACTATCATTGTTAATTTATGAACTAATATCATTTTTATTTATCCAAAAATTTATCAAAATCAAAAACATTCATTAACCGTTAAAAATCTAAACTAGTTGCATAATTTTTTCGACAGAACTTAGAAATTTTACAATCATTAGTTTTGAAGTGTTAATTATATTTTTGAAAATAAACATTAAAACTGTTAGAAACTACTGTGTGTTAATTGGGTCGGATAAAGCTTAAAAAAAATGTATTTGTTTTAAATCTTGATGAATAAATGTATTAAAATTGGGTTTTTTGATACATATTTTAATATTCCTGCTTTATTGTTAATTTTTGTTAAATAAAAACATTGATTTTGCCTATTTTCTGCAATCGATGTTGAATTTATTTTTTATGGTCTTATTTTATGTGTGTAAATTTTTTTAACCCAAAAAGGATTAAAATAAATGAATAATCATAAAAATACCTTATAAAAATATATTTTCTTTTATGATATATATTGAAGACTTTGTCCATTAAAATTAATATAAATTTTTATTGAAGATTTAGCAGAAAGTAACAAAATGTTATTAATGTATAAACATGTTAAAATTTCATTGGTGCTTGTAATTCGCTAAACAAGCTTCCTAAGTGTTTACAGTTGTTTGAAATTATTCAATTAATAAAAAAACTAAAATATGAATACCTGATGGAAAGAAAATAGATCTATTAAAATTTGATGACTTTAAGTAAATAAAGATCTAAAAAATATTTGTACTAAAATATAAAATTTTTTGTTTTTTAGCAATTTATAGTATTACAATAAAAATAATTATGCATGAAATCGATCTTTTATAAATTTTGGAACATTATTTTATTATAATCCAATATAAAAAGATTTTAAATACACAAACTTGGCATTGAATTTCGAACATCTCAATTTTAAGGGATTTTTGTATTCCATATAAAAAGAATAAAATATATAATTGATATACCTTTTTTAATACACCAATTTCATATAT
Organism: Edhazardia aedis USNM 41457; assembly: GCA_000230595.3. Lineage (NCBI taxonomy): Eukaryota > Fungi > Microsporidia > Culicosporidae > Edhazardia > Edhazardia aedis. The sequence goes on from AFBI03000028.1 coordinate 25,879, forward strand.
ACTTGTATTATTATATTATTTAAGCATATTTTTGATGCCACATCATTTCAAACCTGTTAATATGGTTTTTTTAAAGGTAATATTTCTAAAAGGTTATCTTACAATTTCAAGTTTACTTTTTGATGGTGCGCATTGTTTTTTTTTATGCTTCGAATTGCTAAAAAAAATTATATTATTACCGAATTTATTAAAATTTTTGTTACATATATTTACATTTTTTGTTTAATTTAGATTTTAGGATTATTTTTTCTTTAAATAAAATTCATTTTGAAAACTGAATTGATATATTCTTCACTAATTTGTTGTTTTTAACTTTTTTCAGACATCTTTCGATTTTTATCGTACGTTTATCGCCTTTTTTGTGTTTTAAGACTAGATAAATTTTAAGTGAATTAAAAAATCAGATTTTTATTGCAAAATTTTTTTATGATGAAATATATAGCTTTTTTTGAAGAATCTCTTATTAAAAATCAACAAACAAAGAATAAAATTTTTATATTTCATATAAATCTGTTGATAAATCAACTTTTGGTTTATTCATATATAATATAAAAAGTTTTGCTATTCTTTAAATTATATTTTATGAAAGCCGAAAAAAAATTGTCACCAATAATTGCGTTTGTTTGCTTGTTTACGTTCGTAAAAATCAATTTTTTTTTATGAATAGCATTAAAATATGGGTTAAATTTAGAAGGATAAAGCATTTGCTTAGAAAAAGGAAAAATACGATTTACAAATATATTCTAACATGTTATAATAGCTTTAGCAATTACTTTTATTGTAATCTTGGTCTTTGTTTTTAAATTTATAAATATTACTACTAATATTATTATATTTTTTTATTTTATATCTCGTGGGTATTCATTCTTATCCAGTGCTTGATATATGCAATTAACGAGGAGACAGAGCCCGACCATAAATTATTGTCCTGTCTGCCTTGAAACCGAGTATTAAGCTATAAGACCAGTTTGAAACCAGTATATCTCCCAAGTGGATGCTTTGACTAATTTTATTTTGCATTAAAATTTTAATTAATTATTTAAAAAATTATTTTTCCCATTTAAATGCAAGAAAAAGGAAATTTATTTATGTAGAATTTTTCTAAGAAAAAATAATATTATTTATAACAATATATTATTCTTTTTTTTATGATTTTCTCTATTTAAATTCTTTTTCGCAATATTTCTTCCACTTAAATAATTATTTTTTTAAAAAAAAATTCTTAAATTAAGTTTTTATATATAAATCGTCATTTATTTCTAAATTTTTATATATTAAAAATATCATTTAAAATAGGGTTAGAAACAATTTTTGCAATGTTTATTTTGATATATGCGATGTAATATTAAAATATTCATATTTGATAGAATGTTTAAAGCTTCTTAAAGGTATTATATTTTTTTATTTCATGTCAAACAACTATAAATTTTTTTTTATGCAAAGGTTATAAAACTAATATATATCACCTCATTTTCAAACTAAGAATGCATCTTCTTGAACTATTTTTGTGATTATATTTAAGGGAGAAACACGTTGAAAACTTATATATATGCATAAAAACATAATATAAATGTGATTTTTTTAAGAAAATATTTATTATTTAGCGATTTTATGCAACCTATTTTAATTTATTCATTTATGTGGTTTCTTACTTCAAATGGCAATTTTTCAAAATAATTGATATTTTGATGATTTTTATATTATAGAGTTATTCACCAATTTAAACTCTTACTAACAAATACAGCATCAAAATTTAAATATCTTTAATTAATTTTGGATTAATTTCAATTTCATCAAAACGCGCTATGCTTGATTTTTGGTATATTGGTTTCGTTAACGAAATCGGTTGTTTTCGCATTTGACAGTTATTAATATTAATTTATTTGGAATTTTATTTTATACTAAGTTATTGATCATTTTACTTTGTTTTATTGACATTTTCTATAATCCAAATTTATATTCAGAATTTATATTTAAATATCAATTTATTCGTGATTTTTAACAGATGCATAAGCTATTTAGGAAAGTCAATTTCTAACTCTAGATATGAGAAATTTTTTAGTTCTAAAATTTATTATTGTCCATTAATAAAAAGATACTATAATATATATGATTTAAAGGTAAACTTTTTGCTTGATTTTGAATCAATTTCAGTATTTAAATATAAACAAAAATAGATTAGCAAAAACATTTATAGTTTTTTGTAAAAGATTTAAATAATTCTAAAGGATGTAAGATAAACGCAATAAAAATACATTTATAAATGGAATTTAATTAAAAAGGATTTCATATTTCGTAAATCTCAAATCTTAAAATACTATTTGCAAAACAAAATACAAATAATATGTCAAAATTTTTTTAATGCAATACTTAAAAGCTATATCTTATATTACGAAGATTGAAATAACTTATACAATAGCATTTAAAAGACTATTGTAAAATATCCTAGAAGATTAATGTCCAGGTGGTAGAAAGAAGAGAACAGATCACATTAATAAATGACTGGTAAGGTTATATTTATAAAAAAAACATTGAATATCACACATGTTTATATTTTAAAAAAAGAAATTCATTTACAAAGTACCAATACCCATTTTTACATTTATGTACTTTAAAATATGTGATCAAACCTTTTTACCTAAATACCTCCAAAAACTCGCCATCTGATCAATAGCATCACACTTGATGGGCAAATAAAACAAACATTTTTTTATAAAATGTACTTTAATCTAATTATATATGTGTTTTGTTATGTATACACATTAATTTTGAATCAAATTTTATTAATATTTCTTTTTTATAAACTATCAATTATATGCACCGAGAGAAACATATTTATTTTAATTGTCATCGTTAACGAATATGTTTATTAGATCGTGCAATAAGAACCGATAATAATATTTTAATTCTGTATATTGACAAACAAGTATATTAAGAATGATAAATTTTGCGAAAAATCACAATTTCAAATAAAATAGCATACATGTTAATAAATTTTCTAAAAAAATTAAAAAAACCTATGAATTTATTGATTGACAAAAGAATCGCAAGAAATTAAGATATGAGATACATACCAAATATAAATAAAAAAATTCAATAATATAAAATACTAAATTTTTTGAATAATACTAAAAACATATATCTTGATAATCATGAATGCATGTCTACAATGTTATTTCTTGGGCGTTTTAATTAAAATAAAATTGAGGAATTACATTTAAAATCGATTTAGGAAATATTTTTACATGATTATTTTTTTGTATTTTAAGTTGGATGTTAGGGTGTTATTGAAAAAAAAATTTAAGGTAGATATATCAATTATATAGTCAAAATATACCATTTGAATAAAATTCGTATTCTACAAATGTTATTATTTAGGCTGTAAACGAAAGATTTAGATCTAGATGCTTGAAAATGCAAAAAAAATGACAAAAAAACGAATAAACAATTAATAATATGATAGTAAAAAAATTGAAATTCAATATTCATATATTTATTTAATATTTAAGTCGCTTAAAAACCTAATAAATTAATAAACAAAGTTGAAAAAAATTGGTATCAATTATAAAAGATTTTAAATAGTTTGGGTTTTTAGAAATTTTTCTAATTGATTTCCACATATATAAAAAATGTATAAACAATATTTTATTGATAAATAGAACAATAACATCATTTTTTAGCTTGTAATTTTGCGAATTTTTCTTACGATATTCACAATACGCTTTAATGTTTTTTTATAGTCTATACTGCTGGAGAAACAAACAAAATATTTTCATAATACAGGTTTATGAATTGTCAAAGAATCCATGGCTCAAAAGTTGAACCGATCGAAGACGTATTAAGGGCTGGTTTACACTCCGATTTTATTCATATTGAATATTTTTTAAATAATTGGTTCTGAAAGTAATAAAGCGATAATCAGATTATTGAGATTGGGGCGTAGTATGAAAACGTTCTACTATCATAAACATATAGGAACTTAAGATAATAGTTATCAAAGACAAACAACATTTAAAAAAACTCGTAAGATCTCAAAATTACATATTAGTTGAATCATTTCATATTAACTATTTTTAATAATGTTAAATGTGTATTATATTAAAAATTAGGATTGAAATTTACAAAATATATTTTTATAATATACTTTAAACATTTTTGTTAAAGAAAAAACAATGTTTTATAATAATTTTTTAATTCTTACTTAAAATTTATGTTTATATCTTTATAAAATTAAGATACAAAAGTATTATATAGATATAGAACACAAATAAGGTCTTGGATTTACAAATTGAATAAATTAAGTGCTGATTTATGTACTTTTTTATTTTCATAAAAATGTCGTAAAATCGTCCTTTGACAAGTTTTTTCTATTTTTAAAAGAGAATGCGTATCAGAAAGCGACCAATTAAAACGTTTGAAAAATTGCGCAAAAAATATATAATATAATTTAGAAAGGATAGAAATATTAATACGTTTGAAATTTCTAACGACACGGATTAACAACAATCAAGAAAGAAGAAGATTATAGGAGCTATCTCAGAACAGAAGACCGGAAAACTTTATAATAAACATGCAAAAATTAACACTCGTTCTTTATTTAATACATATCTAAATTATTCTTTTTCTACTTACAGTTGCGTCAAAAGGTATTTAAATCGATAATATGGTGATTCATAACTAATCTCAACATTATTTTTGATATATTTATTCAGTGCAGATTTCCGTCAGAATTTCAAAAAATTATTTTCAATAAAAAGAATATTATATTCTACTTTGATTTTGTTTATTATGTAAAAAAATATAAAAACAAACATCCTATTTAATTTGTCAAAATTCTTTCATTGTAAATTCACGCTCTACAATAGAAATTGAATAGCCTTTTTGTGTGATATAGATGTTGAAAATAACCTGTTTTCGGATTTATTTAACTTTAGTTTTTCTAGATAATTAATATAGATCCCATTTTTAATGCCGAAATAAAGGCTTAAATTACAAAAAAACACAAGAAATCTAAAAATATTTAGTCTATATATTTTTGAAGACCTAAGATAGGCATACATAAAAAAATTTATGAAATTGATTTAATCATAGATAAAGCATTATATTACGTAAAGATTCTTATGATTTTTCAAAAGCAAGACAGTTTTTAAAACTTTTCTAAATTTTCAAAAAAATTGCTTTTTAATAATGTGATTTGCATTTTCGAACATTCATATAGAAAACTTATTTGTACTGTTTTTGTGTCTGTGAAAAATTGTGAATTTCTATGCGGATTATATTTTCTATTAAAATAACTTTCAAAAATATATATGTTGTGTATAATAAAAATGCGAAAAATTGAAGAAAAAAACCTTTATTATGGGAATAATATATCTTTTACTGTATGATGGTTGTAAATCTTATCTGAAATTTAAGACCTCAAAATCAAATATTTTAAATGGATATGTTAGATGTGTAGGAAATTATGATTGGGGCAAGAAAACCACACAAAAGATTTTATATAAATATTGTAAAAGCCTTTAAAAGGTTTTAATGTTCTTTTTCTGTAACATCGAACGCAAAATCAAACCATTTTAATATACCAATTGTTGGAATAAAATACATCCATATTATTTTTAACGCTTCTTGCCTACGGGTCTTTTACAGCATAAAGAAGTCAGAATGACACAATAAAATATGCAAAATTTGTATTAAAGACTCTAAAATAAACCATAAACGTTAATTGGTTCGATAAAGGGCAGTCTAAAACACATTAGTTATATTTTGGCTATATATACCCTCTTTTTGAAATTTATTATATGTGCCCAAAAGGTAAAAATAAATAAATAATTATGTTTATTTATCTTCTTCAGATTCTTCGTTGTTTCCCAATCCCAATTTTTTTATTTTATCCAGAAAACTATTATTTTTAAAAAATTAAAAAAATCAGAAAAAATCATTAGAGTGACAAAAATGTTTATGACAATTATAATTTTTCATAATTGAAACGATATCAATACCAATAGTAATAATAACGCTATTTTTTGCATAAACCAGAGTAGATGGTTTAAATATTTAAACTGGTAAGTAAAAGAAGAAAATAAAAATAATTGTGAGAGCTGATACAACAAATTCGATTTTTATTTCACAAAAAAATTTACTTTTTTTCAGGGAATAAAAAATACCAAAAAATGTTATCTATCTCTGCAGGGGTACTAAACTTGTAGTTTTATATGCTTTAAAAACATTGAATTTAAGAAATATTTTTTATTTTCATGAATTTTAAAACTAATCAAGATGTTTTTATAGAGTGATGTTTAGTATATAATCTGATATTTGCTCTTTCGGTGTTTATATGAATTGTGAAAATATTTAAGTCAAAAAATTATATAATTCTGTCCAAATATATTTTTTTTACTTTCACAGTTTAATAATTCACATGCTTTTATGTGTTTATGAATTTATTTTGCAAATTTTTATTCCTAATAGAATTTCAGCTTACAAAAAAACACAATAAAATGGCAAATTCTATTCTTCATAATCAAATAAATCAAAAAAGACAAATTAATATTTTCAAAGAATTTCAAAAAAACACATAGAAACAACATTGAAAAGAACTCTAAATAAGTGACCAAAAAGAAAAAGGAAAACACCATATTAAGGTAATTTTCTTGCTAATAAGTCATGTCATTTTTTAAAAAAGTTATAAGCAAAAGAAATTAAAAGGCATAGATTTTAAATTTTTGTTTTTTGCGTATTTAAGCAATAAAAAATTTTTCTATAAAAAGAATAGCATCCAATTTTAGTTAAATAAAAAAAAGATATCAAACTTCTACCGAATATTTATTAGATTACTAACTAAAAAAATAACTAAAAAATATGAAAAATGATCTACAATCTTATTAAATTGAATTTCAAATTATCTTGTATTTTATTAATGATTTATAGCTAGCTCCTTATCAATATATTAGTAATAACTTAAATATAAAAGAATAAAAAAACTTTGTAACTAAAAAAATTTGAATAATTCAAAATTATTAGATTAAGAGTCATATAAACTTTGCAGTGCATTTTAGAAATGAAATTGGAAAAATTTTCATACTGAGTTAAAGATAAAACTCACCCATGTAATAAATTTTTTATTTCCACCCATATATTTGAACATAAATATTGCATCATAAGCATTTTCAAATAAACATATTATATTTTGTATTTACCAAAAAATATGTACTAATTATAGCTATATATTCAGCTAAAATCTCAAATTTATTTTCGATTTTATTTTTTACTGATAGATCTTTTTAAAGTGTTAGAAAAAATTTACAATTTATTGTGTGTGCTGCTATATTTATATTCTAAAGCGATGATTTTTATCAATACTCAAAATAGGTATAAAAATACATGGTAACACTTTATTTTTAATATAAGAATATATGAAGACTTTATGACTATATTTTTGGTTTATATATGAACGTTGCTTATGTTTTTTACTTTTTTTTATATTCTGAAGTGTGACCGAGTGTACAAAAATATTGGCCGTTTAAGAATTATAGAAAACAGTATTCTCCGTGGAATTGCTCATGATAAGCATTTATGATAATTTATTTACTTAAAGTGAGTATTTTTTTGAAAAAATTAAAAAAAATTAATATTTATATTGTCTGATATAAACAATAAAAACAACCGATGTGCACAAAGTTTTCTAGTCAACGCAAAGATAATAAATATCTAATTTATACAAAGATTTTTCATATTACAATCAAAAATTACAGAAAATTCAAAAACTCATCACTAAAAAACAATTATTAAATCTTTTTTTTCTTCTTTTTGGCAGTAGAAAGTAGATTTTAAACAATTTCTACCGTAAAAATAAGTAATCTATGATCGTAAAATTAACAAAACTAAACTAGTTCAAGTATTTTGCAGTTTACTTACAAAATGAATATTCAAGCTTTAAAGAAAAAGGAAACGTAAATTTTAAATGATAAAAAAAAGAATGAAATGATAGATGTTGTAGATAAAACTACTTTCTATTTAAATTTTTATTTGCTTTTTTTTCAATTTATATCAATATTATGAGCATATATAAAACAATTTGGCAATCTAATTGATTCAAAAAAAATTATTATATTCAAACAATAAAGAGTTTATATAAGTAATAATAGAAAAATATATGTTTTAAGAATTGTGATATAAACTATCACATCGCTACTTTGGTTCTTAAAACTTTATGGTTTTTGATAAATATAATAATTTAAATTGGTTTTTATTTGAAATTACTTTAAAATAATATTTTCATAATTAAAATTATTGGAATTTAGTATAGAAAAAAAACATATTAAAAATAGTTTCCATTTTTGAAAAAATTGTGATTTTTTATACATAAGAAAAATCACATTTAGTTATTTAAGAGTAAAAAGAAAAAGAGAATAAGAGAAAATGTATAATAATTATAGAAATAATTATCATAGTAAGAATAATAGAAGTATTAGTAGTAGTAATAGCAATTTTAATAATGACAGTCAAATATATAAATTAAGTAGTAGCTTTGATATAAAATATTTAAATAATAGTAAAAGTATTTTAGAAATCTATTTTAAAACAAACAATGTTCCTATTATATACGACACAAACACAGAAAATGATCAGTTTCTACTACATAATGGCAAATATAAATCGTTTTTTTGCGTTATAAAAAAGAAGATATTTGGTTCTAAACTAAAAAACGAATAAAATGGTTTCTTAGTTATGAAATTATCAGACATACAGAATAAATATAGCTATACTAGTAATCGACTGTATGCAATAAAATTTTTACGGTTGTCTAAGAGCCTAGTTAGATATAAATAGCATGGTTTTTTATATATACAGTAAAACGTTATCATGATTCCTAGTCGATAAAAGAATGGTTAAAAAACAAAACAACACAATATCATAAAAAAAATATTTATAGTAGGTAAATATTAATTTATGTTAAACCAAATGTTATATATCAATTACAGTCCATCAACTCGTTACACACATCTACCTGCTGTTGCAGGAAGGGACTTGGTTGTATTGTAGGAAGTACTCTACAATATTATTAACCCGCCTCGAATTATCTGAGGACAATTGGTTCCTATTGGTCACCTCGTCCCTTGCCTGGACGCCTTTGTACCGGTTTGTATTAAACATTAAAAAATAATAATTTTGGGTCATGGGTTTTTTATTTAATAGTTCTTTATGCTTGTTTTTGTTCCGGATTTTTCTTAATTAATATTAAAATAAACTAATGAAATTAAACATAACAAAGCATAACATAAAGTTGAATAGCCTTGAAAATAAAAATTGCAACTAAAAATCAACTCTATTTTATTTGTGGATCCAGTATATCACTGGTATTACCACACTACCTTAAGATTTTCATACATCAAATCATAATAATTTTAATGCAAAAAAGTTAAATAATGATCAAACTTTAATATTTCGTAATTCAATAAAAATTTGTGCATTTTAACAACAAAAAAATAAAATTTAGTTGAAGATAAAATCTTATACCTGCGATTTCATTTAGAAAATACTTAAAAATGGGCAGTTGGATTATTTGTGCTATATATATTATATCCACATAATATTATCTTATAAGCAACCCAAAATTCACTTTTCAAACTTTAAAAGAATAGAAGCATTCAAATATTAATGGTTGGGTCAAAATAAACAAACACGAAGAGGCACATCAATTGTGTGAAATTCAGAAAAACCCTAAATCTGTAGCAAATATAAAACATTATAAATAATATATTTTATATCAAACATATTCTTCTTGTTTTTTTCTGTTGTTAAAGCTTTTTAGAATATAACTCTTGTAAATGTAGCTCTCGACATAAAATCATTCAGAAGGCATTCGGCCTATGAATAAAGAGTATTTAATTCAATTGCTATGCAATTGTAATCAACAGACAAGGAGAACACTTCTCCCTTAATTTGCCAGATATTCATAGTTTTACAAAAATCTAATTAATCATTAAAAAAACTGTGGAACTTCTCATTGTTGATAAAAAAAATAATTATTTAAAAATGACAATAAAATGCTATCAATTATAGATTGGGGAAATATGACATTTCGGATCACATTTTTTAAATAGATACGGATTGAATATATTTAAATTTCTATTTGTATCATAATTAGAAATTAGGTTTTGGTTTAATATAAGTTTATAATTGCTAAAAAGATAATATAAAAAAAGTAAAAAATATGATATTTTTAAATAATAATAATTTACATTAAATATATTAACGAACCAAAACTATTATTTTTCGTTTTTTAACAAACTTTAATATTAAATTTTGTAATTAAACCATTTTACAATATTATTTTAGGCATAACAAAACATCAAGTAAATACGAATGAAACCTTTAAACAATTCTGTAAATTTATGAAATCTATACAACGGCGTTCTTAAAGCTCTACAAAATTATCAATAACAATAGTAACGGGACTATCAAATAAAAAGTCAAAACTATTATTCAAGTAAATATTATATAAAAAACGTTTTTTAGTAGTGGTTTTTACAATTAATATTTCCAATTTACTGATCTGGGTGTAAACCATAAGTTCCTGTTCATCTGTCTGTCATTTATCTGTATTTAAACGGACATTTAATTTATTTATGTTTGTTTTTGTTCCGGATTTTTCGAACGATTTTTCGCGATAATTTTACGATCAATCCGATTGGTTATTTTCTTTTTGGAAATTTTTATAAATAGCAAGTACAAATCTTGTTTTGTCAATTTTAAGACAATAAAAATATTGCATTCTAACAAAACCATGTAATTTATGATGTTTAATAACAACATTCAATTGTTTATCTGTAATTATATAAGGTTTATTTGCAATCTATGAACATGTATTGAATATCACATGAAAGAATAATGGTGTTATTGTTGGTTTATATATTGAAATAAATAAAAAATAGGAGAAGAACGAAATTGTTAGATTTCTTTCTAAAAATAGCTTATTTGCTGTTACCAACAATAATCACGATATTAATCATACATTTAAAAAATAAAAATGAATCTTTCGTACATATATCTAAACATTTTCAAAATACTTTATTTTTTTTATAAATTTTGACAATGTTTTAGGAAAAACTTCAAATATGAATTGAACAGATAAAATAAAGATTTTAACAGTCGCGCAATAGTTTTGCTATATGCAATATCACCAAAAATAACATGTGAATAGAAAATAAAAGACTTGGTTGGTAATAAAAAATAGTTACTTATAATTTTTGTTTTGTATGACTATTTTAGATCTAAAATAATCATTTTATACTTTTTTGGTTTTTATTGAAACAGTATCAAAAGGTTTATTTAACTTTATAATTTGAATAATTATAGATTGTTCAATAAGAAAAACAGCAAATTCACTGCCGTACTCGCTGGATGGCCGAGACGAGTGGCGTAAATAGTAGGCATAAAGACCGTATGGCAAAGTTTGTGGTTTATTAACGAAGATGTCGCGGTCATTCCTGCGATCACCGTTATTATTTAGGCGCGTAGCTTTAGTTCGGTTGTTCTCATTTCCATCTGTGTGTGGGGAACATGTTACTGCTTTTATAGCCCGGGTGGAGGTAACTTTGCGAGGCAATTATTAGAGGGAAGCTTTTTCTTGAGGGAAGATGCTTAAGTTACCTTCAACACAAGAATGTGGTATACATAGCATCACAGCCTCACAAAAATATGAAAAAATTTGAAAAATAGTGATAAAGATTAAAGGCAGAAATTTTAAGTTTAAAATACTAAGATCGGCATTTCGGGGCTAAAATAAAGAATTTAATACAATAATGATATCGAAAAAAAGGTTTTTAAATATAAATCAGTGCACAACCAAAAGTCTACAAGTTTATATAATATATTAGCAGATTTTTTGAAGATTCTGTCTATTATAAAAAGTTCCGATAAGTTTTTTTCCTTGCCATAAAAAGTGATTAACAGAATGATTCACGATAAATAATAGCATTTGTATTTGATTATTTTATAAATATAAAAAAATTTATTGTATGTCAGATGATTATCTAATAATATATATAATTCATATATACATTAATTTTGAACTTAAAAATTTTGTAAATTGCAAAAATAAAACCATTATCTATAATATAAATATAAATTATATTCGTTTATATCAATTTTCCATTTTTTGAATGATAGATTTATTTTCGAAACATGGGTATAAGAATCAATTGAGAAAATAACGATACAAGGTTTAGTTTTAATTTTGAACAAAATTTTTTTGTGCACAGTAAATAGAATATTTTAATGCCTACTTTTTTTTCGTTAGCTACATAATTTTAGATTTTTTTACATGGGTTGTTTCATAATATAAAAAATTTTCAAGAAAAAATGAAAAGTATCGCATTACTATCGCTTGTTTATCTTTAAACTCGGCATAATAAGACATATAATGTTTACCATAATGCATAAAAACACCTATTTTAATACTTAGGTGCATGATATTAATTTGTCTCTAATATTAATTAATGGTGTCTATTCGAAATATATACACATTATTTGTAATTAAATGTATTATTTGACAGTTACAACAATTTTATAAAAGACAAAACAAGGCTTATTTATAGCATCTTTGTTATTTTAATTTTTTTAAAAATGTTCATAAATTTGGAAAAGCTTGATTATCTTAAAATTGTAAATTTTTATAATTTCGTCATCGCGAAGGTTTTTTTTCTTGGAATTCGAATAGGAAAATAATTACTTTAAAATATTTGAATTATTCTAAAGCATTTTAACTGTATTTTTTGCTGTTATCTCACAAAATATGCATAGCTGTATTAGGAGAACGGTAATAAAAAAAATTTACAGTGTCTAAGATGTTTAAATCTTTATTTTGTCATTTAAGACCAAACTAAAATAAAAAAAATAATAAAATTTATATAGATACATTTTAAAATATTTCAAATAACAATAAATTTATAATAAATATTGTAATTCTTGTGCCTAAGAAAATTTATACTAAATTAAGAAAATATAGTGGCACGAAGCTCTTTTTTTGATCACAAAAAAGATGGTGTAAATCAAAACAATTTTATTGTTGATAAAAAGAAAAAAAATGATATCATGTCTACATAAAACATGAATTTTAAAAAAATATATATTATAAAAACATTTTTTAAAAAACCCATGAGATAAAAATGTGAATTACAAAGAAGACTGATATCGAAACGAAGAATTATCGAAGTGGATAGCCTAGAGTAAAGAATAATTACCCGTAATCTTATAAGTTAAGTAATAATACAATAAATTGGGGTATTAATAAATCTATTTTCCAAATTTTCTTATTTTTACTTACTCTTGCATTACTAAAATATAAAAAAGGAAAAATCAACACAATTGATCTTTTTTTACTTATTTAATGTGATTATTATAAAAAAACTATAAGTCTTAAAAATTTTACACAGAATATCTCAAAGTGTTCTACCTTAAAAATTGTTTACTATTAAGATAGCAATCTGATAATATAGCGACTATATATGTATAAAAAAATATCATGTGAATTTTTAGACTTTTTAAGAGCAAATTATGCAATTTATACCACAAGAATTAGATCTATCTGCTATTTTTATAGCCAAATAAATTGATATTTATAAAGTACTTTTTACATAAAACAGTGTTCTAAATTCAAATCGAAGAGAATAATAAAAAGGAAAATGTATAAAATTTTCTTGTAAGATCAAATAAAAACTTCATAAAAAATTTTGCAGATCTAATTACCTTGATACAAAATGAAGATAAATTTACTGCATAAAGTCGAACTTTTAAATAAAGAAAACATTATATTTATGTATAAAAAAATTTTTTCTATCATTTTTTTACTATATATTTGCTATTTCAATTGAAAATGTGAATTGAAAAGCTTCGTTTTCATTTTAATTTTCAAAAATAATTCTATAAAGAAAATAGAAAAAAAATTATGTGCAAGATTTATTTAATGTCTTATACACTTATCCTGTATAAAAGTGTAGATAATCATGTATTTTTGAAAGGATAATTTATATGAATTTTTATATCTAATTGTAAATTCTATAATGTTAATTAATATTTTTTTAAAATAGCAATTTCCTACTTTAAAAATTAAAAAACCGACGAATTCACAATTTATTCTTATTTGTCACAAAAAAAAGTTTTTTATAACCTTCAAAATATAAGATAAATGATATTGTGTGTGTTTCTGAATAAATGATGTGGGTTTTTGTCTATTAAATAATTTTTCATGCTCAATTTCGTATATAAACAAAAATATATAATTTATAATTAAAGCTTTGTTGTTAAATAGTTTCGGTTGAACATCGACTAAAATGGCGACGATTTTTATTCTGTAAGCAGATCTTCTAGCACGATAATAATTCCTAGTGTGAACTTGCAGTAATCTTATATTTAAACACCACGTTTTAGAAGGATGACGAAACAAAAAAAAGAACATAAGCCTCGTAAATGCAAATAAAGTATCTGATCACTCCTTTATATTTGTTTTCTTCTGATATGTTTTATTTTATAGTCCACATATTTGTTTTTATAATAAGTTTACTGATGCGATCACTTCCATTGATAACCACAATAGTAATTATAATCATTATAAAAACAAAATAATATTACAAAATGTGTTTAAATTTTTTATTTTCTAAAATTTCAAATTATTTTTTTATAGAGTTAATTTTGATATAATGCATTTAAATGTTTAATGATGTAGTAATTCACAAAAGAATTTTTACTTTTAAGTAATTCCACAAATTCAATTATGATATGCTTATAGCTAAAATTATCAAAAAAGTCTTAAAACTACCAAAATTTAATCATGTATTGGATATGAAATTATTATGTAATTTGCTTAAACGAAAAATGATTTACTTCTTTTGCTCTTTAAGTAAGACAAGAATCATGAGACATTGTGATATATTTTATATAATTTAAGTCTGAAAAACTGTTATAAGCAACCCTTATCTCAGATTACGCATGGTTACCAGGAAGATATTGTCATTAATACACAAAATTTTCAAACATTTATGTAAAATAGTTCTTTACGTATAACAATTAGTATCTTTAATGATTTCGTGAATAAATACATTTTTTCTTTTTTCGACTACAAAAAAAATTTTTTTGTAAAAGTAATTTTTTGTTTTTGTCCATAATATTATAATTCAAGTATTTTTGTGCGATATTATCATATCAACTAAGTGTTTCGTTGTAATATTTTAAAGATTTGAAACCCAAATTAGATTATAATAATTTTTTTTATTGTTGCAATTTATTTCGAAATTAACAATCAATTTATAGTCTCAAAAGACTTATTTCTATAAAAAGAATTTTAGATATTAAAAATTTTTATTATTAATTAGTTTTGAAAACCCATAATTACGTTTAAACAATATTCTGGATTTTTATTTTTATTTTAAAAACTAAATTTGTCTTTGTTTCTTTTTTCTATATTTTTTATTGTTTTTTTTAAATTTTCAATTTTCTTTATCAAATTTATAAAACTTAAAAAAATATTCTTTTAAAACATCTAAATAAATATATCTTTAAATATTTTTTTTATTTCTCATGATATTTCGTTACTAAATGATTCACATCATAGAAATTGTACACTTTGGTTTACATACTTGACATTTAATATTCATTATTTGAACAAATATGTTCTAAAAATAACGACATTTCTTAATTCTTGTATGTAATTGGCGATAAATCTAACTTTTAACAGTTCAAAAAAATTTATTTTTTTAAAAAATAATGTTTAAATATACTAATTGTCTTTATTATCAAAATTTAATTATTTTAAAAGTTTAAAATATTGCTTTCCAATTGAGATAAAAAAAACACACCAACTACGATTTTATAATTTTTTATTTATAAGAAATCACTATAGTTATAAATATCTTTATATAAATAAATAATATTCTCAAGCATTATGTATTTTTTTACGAAAAAAAATCTGTTTTTTACTTATGAAAAATGTTTTATAAAGTCTAGAAAGTAAATCTTAATTTTGTTTCTATTTTCTACAACTTTCAATATCAAATCAACTAATTTATATATATGACTATTTTAAAATTAAAAAGATACCTTTTTTTGTGGTATTAAGACCAATTATAGGATCTTTTGTACTCAGCTGAATTTTCAAGATCCGAATTCATCGTCAAGTATTCTGAATAAATAGTCGTTTGTTTAGCGCACTAACAATTATAGATTATGACAATTCGATTATTTTTTTGTTAATACATTTTTAAAAAAAGCCTATCATAAGTACTTCTAGTTCAGCTATATTTTAAACTTCAAAAATTTCTTCTTTCCTAGTCTAGCCGTAATTAAATATTTGGTTTATCGATCTTTCTTATAAAAGATTTCATTCATAACGATTGTGCGATCATAGCAATAGAATTAATATTTCTTTATTGTGAACAGAGTTGTTTTGAACAATTGAGATATTATGGGTGCAAATATGTCTGTTTTGGCCA
Organism: Edhazardia aedis USNM 41457; assembly: GCA_000230595.3. NCBI lineage: Eukaryota > Fungi > Microsporidia > Culicosporidae > Edhazardia > Edhazardia aedis. The sequence goes on from AFBI03000028.1 coordinate 42,366, forward strand.
AAGAAAAACTAGATATCATTTTAAAGAACAACTAAAATAAGAAAAATAAAATATTTAGTAAAAAAATCTTATAAATAAACACGTTCATTGGAAGATTTCAAATTTATAAAAACAGCCATTTAAATAATAAATAGAATTTTCGTAAGTTTTTACAAAAATTTAAACACTGGTTTAATTATATGAAAAATGCTGAAAAATTGTATAATATTAAAAAATTAAATCACAAATAAAAACCATGAGTTGGATATAATGTTGCACAATGATAAAATAATCTATATTTTATCGATTTTTTGATCAAAACGAATCGAAGTTGATCATTTATTGATGCAAATTATCAAGATAAGATTGATAAATGAAGTTTAAGTATTTTGATAATTTTTGATGAGAAAAGTGATTGGTGCTATACAATCAATAAAAAAACATAAATAGCATTATTAGATAAACTGTATCGAGTAAATGAACAATTCTTACGATATATCTAAAAATGGAAAGTCGGGTAAACCTCGTGGGAGGACCCGTACATCCAACCCCATGAATTGTTCAATTGATTTTTTTTTGTATAGTCTAGTATGTAATACAAAATATCACATTTAAACAGAACAGATTTTTTTTTCGCAATTTATGCTTTATATTAATACTACAATTTTTTTATCGTTTAAAAGTCTGTTAATACGAATAGTAAGTTAACGAAGATTGAATGTTTTTGATGTACTCAACTGATGTTCGGTGTGAATTACGAAGGAAAATCAATTAAACTAAATTGTTATAATTCGAAAGCAAGTTTTTATTTATCATGTTATATTCAGATCGTCTATCACAACCAGGCAACCGATGATCATTGGTAGTTCTTCCCGAGTTCTCTTGCTTAGGGTTGTCTTGATTTGTTTGATCCTTCATTTTATTATATGGGTGAATTTTTTAAAACACATTAATACAATTGGTATTTAATGTTGTGATAAAATTTTCACGACAATCTTAGGACTAAATATTTTTTATATTTTTATCTTGAATAATACAAGAACGAGGCTGTCTTTTCCTGATGAATTTGTGTTTTGTAATACAATTCAATATAATTTAAATACTTTTGTTGATTTTGTTTTTATATTTATATTAAGCATATGTATAAAAATGCTATATTTACATCCGATTTGTTTTTATAATATAAGTTTAATGAGATTCTTGATAAATGCATCTTTTAGAGATAAAAACATTGTCTACACATTTTTTTATATTCGAAATTAAAATTTATTTTACTGTTCAAAACCATTCTTTAAATTTTTTTGCTGCGACGAACTATATTATTTTAATTAAATGCCTACATTGAAAGTGTTTATTGAGTTTTTTCTCAATTTACGGCTTTTTATCAATTAATTTCACAGCACGAATGAAAAAGTTGCATAAACTTGATAAATATTTATGATTTTTTTTGATAACAAAAACCCTAAAAAACCAAAACAAGCAGTTTTTTAAAAAATTAAAAAAATAATAACTATATATGAAAATAATTTTAGCTTTCAGATTAAAATTGAAAGTTACACTTAACTATATATCCATCGTATCGATCGAAAAATTGGTTCGAATAAAAGAAAACTTAAACTTCTTGTTCGGTTGTGGCAATCATACAACTGTTGGAAGCATAGTATTAAGTTCTTTAATTTGAATAGAAATTTTTTTCATCCAAAAGGGAAAACTATTAAAAAATTCTATCTAGGGCAGCTATGATCTATAAACAAATTATATTTTTTTTAGTTGTTTTGATATTACAATCAACATTTCGACTGTAACAATAAAATTGTATAAATTAGTAAAAAAAAGTATTGCCTTAAAAATTTTAATATTTTAAAAATATATAAAACTAAAAAATTAAATTCAATACTAACATCTAAAAGTACATAGAAAAAATATATTGACTCAAATTTTCTCTAGATATATGAATATTTTCTTGTTTTTTTTTCCTTTTTTCATTATAATTTTAATGGTAATAACTTTTTTTTAGATAAAAAAATATCTTAAACATCATAAAACAAAAAAAAAGATAGTTAGAAATAGTTTTTTCATTATAAATACCTTCGTGTATAATAATTGGATAATTATTATCACTTTGTCTCTGAAAGATAAGTAAAATACTGTTTTTGAAATTTTACTGCTGAGATTTTTCACATAATGATATTTGAAGTTTAATATATTATTTTTGTCAAAAATGATCGTAATTTGATGATTTTCAGTACAAGGTATACCAATTTTCCTAAAGTAAATTTTTGATTTTTTGATGATTTTTGATCAAAATGTGATTTTTCACAACTTTATAATAATAATTTTATAAAAAGCTGTCATATCTTCAGGCAATTAGGTTTTTTTATAAATAATTTTTAATAATATTGCGATTGTAAATAAATTTATTTTAATTATTGTTATTATAATAATAAAAACGAAAAGAAAAGGCTTTTATATTGTAAAATTTAAATTATAAAACTGTAAACCATTTTTATTTATATATATATGTTTATTCTCTTTTTTGCAAATTAAAAACCTTTTGATAAATTAGTATCTATTTCAAATTTGGTACAAACAAATTAATAATTAATGTCAATTCATTTCCATTTCTAAATTGAAAAACACAATATAATTTGTAAATATTTCTAGTAAACACCATATTTAACACCATTTAAGAATATTTTATTTAAATTCTTATACTTTTTTTATATCGTGAAGTATCACAGAAGCTTCGATTTATAAGTAATAGGCAAATTATTTTACACAACCAAACAACAGTGATAAATCGATAAAAATGCGAACTTGACCTAATATATCCAATCTATATTTTTATCTTGTTATCAAATAAAAAATGTATACTTTTACTCAAAAAATCAATCACACAATATTAAAGCGCGAACACCAGTAAAAGGTTTTTGAAATATTGCTAATAATTTGTTTTTTGTTAATTGATTTAAATTTTATATTAAGAAAAAGTATTCTGTGTTTATAAAATTCATTGATTTTTTTTTGAATAAATTCAACTTTTTTTGCAAATAAGAACAACAAACTAAGAACAATAAAAAAAAGAAAAAAAATGTTGTTAAAATCATTATTGCAGCAAGATCATATTCTAAAAATTTACTAAAAAGGCTTTTTTATTTCCTTTATTCATACTATCGTATGATCTATGAAGATGTTCAAAATTAAGAAAAATGAAAATACATTATTTTTTAAGTAGAATATAAAGGAAATTTTTTTTGTTTAACATCGTTACAATTTTACTTAATGATATTTTTAAAAATAATTAGGGAATGATTTATCTTTTAGGCTTTTAGTATACTATTGTACATCAATTAATATTATTTTCAAATATATCGCATAATTTTCTTTTCATTATTGTAAATTTATGTTTTATTTGTTTGAAACATAAAACTTCGTCTTATTTGTCATGGTTTAAAATTCTAAATCTATAGTTTCAGATTTTTATTAAATTTACTACATTTTTTATGTTTTAAAACATAATAAAAGCATATCAAACAGAAAAAATGGTCATCGTGGTGTTTGGCTGTCTTATAGAACTGAATTAGAATGATTTTTCAGGTTAAAAAATTCATATTAACATTTAATCATAAATTTCATAAACAATATCGCAAGAATATATTACTATATGAAAATTTTTTCATTGCATAAATTTCGCAGTTCTATTCCCAATTGAACGCCTTTTATTCGACATTTAAATACATAATTATAACGATTTTTATAATGAATCCTTATTTTGGAATCATATGATCAAACACAAGTATTAAAAATAATTTTATTAAATTTTTAAATAAATATTTTAAGCAATTTATTGAATGTCATTACTTTTTTATAATGACATAAATAGAAATTATTACGTTTCTTCTTTTTTCGTCGAATAAAAGTATTATCAAGAATTTATTAAAAAATTGCTATTGGAATTCAAATAATAATCCTTAAAGAATTTTGGTTTTTTTACGAATCTAGGAATCATAGTTTTTAATTTAAAAGCTAAACAAGATATTCTTCATGTTATTTTGTTACCGCCAAATAAGAAAAATAGCAAAGATGTAAGTTTTATATTTTATTATTTAAACAACATAGATCTGGTTATTTATACACACAATAAATCAAAAATTACATACAACATATGTTATTAGCATTCAATTTAGAAAATTTGGTTATTTGATATAATTTTGTGTTATTCATAATAAAAAAATGCATGCAATGCATAGCATTAAAGAATTTCAATTGATTTGTGAGAAATAGTTGTATGAAATGTGGTTTTCTTACGATTTGAAAATGTAGAATTCTTATAGATTATGGCAAATTTATATTTACACTACAATTCGAACCCTTGAAAAGTAAAATAATACTAAATTTTCGATATATACTAATATTAATATATAAATACACACAATTTATGCATAATGTCTTATAGTGATAAAAAATTTTTTCACTAAAATATTTAAATAGTTTCGCACAATCACAAATTAAGAATAATCTAATTAAATAATAAAAATTGATAATGTTATATCGTAAATAACGATAAATAATTTTCATTATAAGAGTATTTTATGTTGTTTAGAATTATTTACTCTTCTTTTTTAAAAAAATCTTTAAATATTAAATTTCGATACACACGTATAAAAATAAATAACTACATGATGTGGAGAGAGAAAAATTTACTAACTACCAATATTTTTATATAAACTACAAACCTAACACCTTTCAAACATAAAACTATAATTTTAATTCTTAATCACGTCTACAATATTGGTGTTGAACTCTCTATAATTATCTTCTATAAAAATTTTTTAGCTCCTTACAAACACTGCGTTTGATATATTTTTCCGTGCCCAAATAGAAGAGTAATCAAGCAAAATTACTAGCTAATGAAAGCATGAAAAAACAGAAAAAGGATTGTTCGAAAATAATATGTTCTTGAACTACTATTTTTTAGATGTGCTTGAGACAATTTGCACTTAAGTCCATTGGCAAAAAAGTAGAAACCAGCAAGGTAAATTTCCACTGAAATCTAAATCTTTGAAGACTAAACAATATTGAGCAATTATTAATAAGATATACATATATATATAACTTACAAAAACTACACAAATCTATTTTTAAGCATCTTAAACATTTTTTATTACAGATCGGATAAATTTCGTAATAATTGTTGATTTATATTATGATTAAATGTATTTTTCATGTTTTTAGGAATTTTTATGCAATAATACCTAAATTTATTTTATTTATTACCTAAAGTTATAATTTAAATTGTACAACATAACACTTTTATTAGAGTAGTTAATAAATTAATAATCATTTTTTACAAAACTTTTGAACTTAAACAACTTGTGCATATAAATTAAATACATGCAATATTTTGTCTTCGTGAAGAACTGTTCATGAATAATCTATGATTTTTAATAAACATTGAATCTAGAAATTGCTGAAGAGGATTAAATTGTTTACTCTAAAAAATAAATTTTATCTATTTTATAAGACATCGAAATTTCCGAAAAGGAATGTAAATCCAATTGAAACCAATCAATACTATATACACAATTTACTTGTCACTAAATTTTGTCACAAATTTCCGAGAAATTGATAATTTAAAATACCACAATTATAAAATTATATGACCCATAATAATTGCGATTCTCAAAATTATATTATATCAAAAAAAGTAGATGTGATTCTCTAAGATGCATCAATAGCAATGATTCAAATAACAATTACAAAACACTAAAACCATAAAGCTTTTATTTCTTTTATATAATACGATTGATATTATTATAAAAAACATTAAAATTACATCTCAATAGTATGTAGCGAAGTAAAACATGAATAAAATATAAAAAAGCACATTGTTTTATATAGTTACAAAATTTTATAGCTGAAAAAGTAAGTTTTTTATAACAGTACCAAATTTAATTTCTTATGATATTATACGTACTTAAATTTTACTAAATTTTTTACATATAACTACGCTTCTTAGTCTTCTTCATATCCTTTTTCATGCTATTGATTCTCAATGTTTAATCACAATTTTTAAATAATCGAACGTTTTTATATACTTACATTTTTTACAAAAAACATGAATCTGAGAATAAAAATCTCAATAAAAAAATATTTATAATCCGTTAATTTACATTTTTTAATAACATTATGCTGAAATGGCGAAAAAAAACCCATAATATTTTTTTTGTTAGTTCATATACAACATCAAATTATTATATTTATTTACATGATAAATAATTATTTAGTCAGATTGCGAGATATTACATGATGTATTTAGTATTGTGATAAAATTAGTTCATATTAGTAAATTGGCATATAATTTCATTCTTGAGGCTCACTAATTAAAGTTATTACAGTTTTGCACAAATAGTTTTAAATTATTAAGCTGTAAAAATAGCGAGATTATGTAATCTAACTATTATAATAAAAAAATAAGAAAAGGTTCTTTATATTTGTCAAACGTTGAATATTTTGAATTATTAATAATTGTATTTTTATTATATTTGATTTTATATATGTGATGTGCAGTTTTTTGTTACAAAGATTTAAAAATTTATATTCCTTATTTCAATCATTGTAAACATAAACATAAAATCCATAATTAAATAGATGTTTTTTTTTATGTATGGGGACTATACAAAATTTACAACCTATTGTTGTTTGTTTAAGTTATTGTTGGATAATTGCGTCTGATCAAAGTTAAAAATAAAATTATGTTTTCTAAAAGCCATATTTATTTATTCTATTGTCTATTTATAGACAAAAACTTTATAATTGCACCAATAAACCACTTTAATATTAATAAAGTCGTAGACTCTTATCAATAACTTTCTGCACATGTCATCAATCAAAATTAAATTGATCATAAAAAATTGTATCAACCTATAATTTCATTTACATAACTGTGTAAGATATCAAATAGATTGATAAATAACAATATTTTCGATAATAAATACCAATAAAATCAAAACTGTCAAAAATACAATATATTTTCTTATCAGAGTATTGTATAATAAATAAACAACCAATAAATTTATTAATATACAAACAACTTCAATCCAACAGTTATTTATTTAAGATTTTTTAAATGCTGAATTGGTCTACAAGAAATCAAGATCTATGGATTGATTGACTTTAGTGTATGGCATTTTTATAACAATGTTTTGGTTGTATTAGTTTGATGTACGGGACCTACCACAAGGTCGTCCCAACTTTAGATTATTAGAAAAAATAAAAGAACTATTCATTTACTTGATGAAATATATTTTAACAAAGCTATTTAATTTTTTTTGATCAAAAAACATCAAAATTTCGAAACTTTACATACCAAGCTTATCCTGATAGTTTGTATTATAAAAGATCAATTTTGATTGAAACAATAATCAAATATAGAAAATACGAATAACCAGTACAAATGAGAAAACATCAAATTTGAAATTTTATAAAAAAATAAAAAAATAAAAACAAAACAATAAAAATAAAGATAAAGATATTTTTCTCAATGAGAAAAACCATATCCAACTTCATATAAAAGTAGTTAGATCATAGCACGTAGAATTTTCAAATATTTTAATATTATTAATGTAAATGTTTTTATTGGGTTATAATTATAAATGTTATCTTAATGTTTACGTTATTTTGGTTTTGAGATTTTTAAATTTTTCTTTGAATTTGGTGGTATTAAATCATTCAATCTAAAGTCAAATTTTTATTGATCACAAGTATAGTAGATTTTTTATATTGTCTACAAATAATGTATTTTTTAATCGCCAGAATAAATGAAAAATTATAAAAATAAAATAAATATTCTTCTAATAGAAATAATTTTAACTAATATATTTTTATCGGCCTATTTATCTGATTCTGAGCAAAAACTCCCAAAAAAATGCATATTACAGAAAAAAACAAAAACAAAAAAATTTTAAATTGAACAAATATTCTATTAATGTAATTTAAAATAATTTTTTGCGTCGAATGTTTTTACAAAAAATTTTTCCTTTTTCATCATATTCTCTACATTTGGTTTTCGGTGGTTGGATGTGAGGGGTCTGCCTTTCGGCTTATCCAACTTTCCCGAAATAGAATTATGTTTTATATTATGAAAGACATTAAAACTTGGTGTTTGTTTATTTATGCTGTTATTAAAGCTTTTTGGTGATTTCCCAAACAAATCACATTT
>AFBI03000028.1:50585-160226 GCA_000230595.3 Edhazardia aedis USNM 41457
CAACTTGGTCATTTGTATGACTCCTTCTACATTTTTTAAATGGGATATTATACATAAATTAGACGATTTATTTTCTCTTTAATCTTTCGATCAAATTTTACCTAATTTTTTTATAATTGTGATATTAGATATTGCAAATATTATGGTTTAATAAATAAAGAATTATATTTTGAATATTTATTATTAGTATTTTTTAAGTATTTCAAATTTATAAAATAATAAGAACGAATTTCAATAAGAATTCAATAAAAATAGAATAAATACAAAAAGCAATATAAAAAATTTCTAAATTAGTTTTTTGTGATTTTTTAGAGATATGAAAAATCACAAAAAGTTATTTAAAACAAAAAAGGGAAAAGAAGAGGTGTTACGATATATAAAAATAGGAGTAGTAGTATGAATAAAAATAGTAGTAACTGTATTAATGTTTATGGTGATAAAAAGCCATACAACCAACATAATAATAAATGTAACAAAAGTAAGAATCTAAATATTTCAGAATTATATTTTAAAACAAATAATGTTCCTTCTTTACAGGACAGTAAGCTCACAACTCTGTTTTTACCACTGTATTTTTACCAGTAAAATTTTAAAAATAAGGAAAGTTTTATGACTTCATTTAATGGTAAAAATTTTCAACTTGAAAAACTCGGGGATTAGTGGAAAAGCATATCAAAAAAACATAAAATTGGTGTATAGGTCACATTAATTTTTTTTGAAAACTATTTATGTCAGGTAACATTAATTTAATACACCACACACCAAGATTAGGAAATACACTAAATATATCAATTATAAATTATATTATTTATAAAATGAATTCAAATTTTGACTTTGTAATTTTTTATGCATAAATTTGTTTTTCTATTCTTTAGAAAATAAACAACTGTAATTTGTATTTTATTTATCTTATTTTTTGTATTATTTTTTATTTTCTAAAATCTGAGGTAAATATTTTTAACAGCAGTAAAAAAAAAATTATTAAGAAAGTAATGTTTCTTCCCGTTTATGTTGTTCTATGAGAATAAATCACCGAAGATTCAGAAATTTTCACAATTATTCCCTCACCGCGAATTATTACAATAAAAAATTGAAAACCGTAAAGTTTTTACCATTTAAATCAAACAAAAATCCACACAGTTTGACTGGATGATCTTTTTAAAGTCATTTAACTTAATTTTGGGTAACTATAAAGTTTCAATTTAAGAATATTTTATAATTGTTTTTAAACCGTTCAATGGGGTTTGACAAAATAAAAAATAACATTCGTGATGAATTTCGCAAGAACTATTACAACCAAGGATTTCCATATATATCAGCATGTGGTCTATTAGGCTGCGGTACATATAAGTATTTTTCGAAAAGAGATGCTAACTTCAAGAAGAAAGCCACCGACTATTTAAAAAAAATAACAGACAAAATTTTCGATAGCATTACGATTCCAAAACAAGGCCTACCAGTTATACCTGAAAAAACGGATACGAAGCCTGTTTTCGTTATTAATTCTCTTGATCATTTTGTTTATAAAAAATTTGATCCATTTAGATTTGCTTTTCTCGTAAGGAAGCGAGCATTTACGGACGTTTTTTTGTTTCACATGGCCCATTTATATGAAATTGTATTGGTTTCAAAATTACGGCCAGATGAAGGAGAAGAACTATTGAAATTCGTCGATCCGTATGGATGTATTAATTATAGGTTGTTTTCAAAGGATTCTGATCGTTTTGGAAAAAATAATCTCAACAGAAATTTAAAAAAGTTGATTGTGTTGGGTAAAGAAAAAGAATCAAATAATCTTTGTAGTACATATATTATAAACAAGGCATCAATAAACAATTTCTTTATCACTCAAATTCTTCGCAGCTGTTCAAATTTAAAAAAATATATATATTCTCCGATGCAAAATACCGAAAAAATAAGCACAATTGTCACAAAAAATAAGATAAAGGATAAAAAAAGGCCTATTTGTGAGAAGAATGTATTTCAATCCGATTTCAGTGAGAATTTATTGTGTATCAAAAAATGGAAAGGAAATCAAGAAGGTTTGTTAATGGATCTTTTGGATTTCTGTATGAAAATAGAACAGACAAACATCAAAGATTATAGACCTTTAATCAAGAGTTATTCTGGCAAAGATTTTACGAGCGCTTACAAACCTGTCCAAACTAAGTTTTATCTTCAAAAATTTGTATCATCGCTAAATTTTAATAGAAATCCGTATAAACAGATAGAAAATTTATATAAAGACAGAATCACAGATTTTAAAAAAGCAAAAATGTATATGGATCAACAAATTGCGAGAGATCGTTTGGAGGGAGATGGTATTAACATGTTTAATTTATGTTTTAATTTTATCACCAGTCTATTAATATAGTTTTTTCAAATTTTTGTCATTAAAAAATGTTTCTATAGTTGAAAATAAAAAATAATAAATAGTAAAATTTTTTGAATTTATGTTACTATTTTCTGCTTAAATAACGAATATAATAAAAAACATCTATACTAATTTTGATGTGTTTAAAATTCTTTATTCTTAAAAATTATTTAATTTTCAAGCGACAATTTTCGCAATAAAAAATATCAATACTTCTTATTTATATAATAAATTGCATTTTTGTATTACTGAATGCTACTTAAGACATGATAACTATGTTTTTAATCTATTTCTGACAATTTTTTGGCGTCTAACCCAATCTTTTCAGAAATAATATTGAAAAATCTCCTAAACTCAATACAGTCACCTTTAGTACGTGTGAAGGAAATACAGTACCTATCCGACATTTTTTCAATAGAAATCTCACCACAAAGCTCGCTTTTAGATTTATCAACGGTGTTAAAGACAACGATATTATCTGTATTTGAATATGGTACAACCATATCTGTCAAAATTTCCTCCAACATATGCGTTATAATCGGTATTGAAAATAATATCGGTAAATAAATACGTTTTAATGCTGGTAAATCAAAGGTATTAATTCCTGGTTGTGAGCATATTGCAACGGTTTTTCCTGTAACTTGATTTGCACGCTCAGGTTGTGAAAACGAAATTCTATTTACAATTTTGGGTGACAAATAATCCATGAGCAGCAACTTATTTTTGCATAATCCAAAATCATCTTCTAACGAACTTTTAGTTTTTAGCCAATCGTTTTCTAAAATTTGTGCTGCTGAAGGCCGATGTTTTGGATTTAAATGGCACATTTCCTTGAATATTTTTAGCATATGTGGACTCATTTTATTGAAAGGATAATAATTGTGTGTTTGCATTTGCTTATAGGTGACAAAATTCTCATCCTCTATTATTGCTTTATCCCATGATAAATCACCAACGATCAAAACTAATAAAACAATGCCACAGGACCAAATATCTACCTTATGATCATATTTAGCGATAAAAACTTCAGGTGCCATATATCTATAACTTCCAACACAAGAAGAAAGTACTCTTTCCTTCCCTTGAAACTTGTATAATGTGCTAAATCCAAAATCTGATAGTTTTATGTTTCCAAAGCAGTCCAATAGAATGTTTTCAGGCTTTATATCTCGGTGTACAATTCCGTTATCGTGTAAATATCGAACCGCTGACAACAGTTGTTTAAAATAAAACTGAACAAGTTTTATGTGTAAACCTTCCCCTGGTTCGATTAAATCAAAAAGCTCCGATTCTGCCAATTCCATAATTATATACGTGCTCGCATTCGTATTGTAATAATCCACAAATTTTATTATGTTTGGATGTTTCAAAAACGAATGTATTTTGATTTCTTTCAGAATTTCGCGTGTATTCTTTTTTACATGTTTTATGATCTTAACAGCGTATGTTATGTTATTCAATTTTGCTTTTTTTACCACACCAGTAGATCCGGATGACAATGTAGATAAAATTTCATAGTGAAATGTCATTTACTGGGGGTATTTTCATTCTTCTATCAATTGTTAAAATCTCGACATCTATCAATTTATTAAATTAATAGACCGTTTAGAATTAAAAAAAATTCATTTTCCAACTAAATATTAAGTAATATTAAAACCCATTGAAAAAAAAAACATTTCTCTTTGAACACAAATAATATCCTTAATTTATTGATGTTTATTAAAAAACATGGTTGTTTGCAATTTTTATTGACTATTTTCTTCCATATTTATGAAATTCAAAGCCTATGTTAATTATTTGATTTTTGTGACTGAATTATAAATAGAATTAAGAAAATTATTTATAAAAACAAATGAATTTTATGCTAAAAAAAATTAAAACCTATTTTCCTTACAAACGAAAATTAAATTAATTTGAACAAAATTTTTTTTTTAAAAAGAAGTATAGCATTTTTATTTCCTTCAAAAAATAATTTCCGACCATATAATATTTTGAATTACGATTTTACCGATTATTTTATTTCTTTTATTAGTTTGATCAAAATGAATTCAAGTGAATCAATTAAAAAACATTCATATATTTTTGCAAAATCTTCAGAAAATAAGTATAAAAAATTATTTGTTATGTTATTTAAACATTGCAATGGGTATAAATTGGTCTCTTGTCGTTCAAAGTTGATCAATGGTTGCGAAATTCTTATTTTCATTTATAAGTTTGGCATTGAAACACTTTATAACCCAATGCTTTATATTATTTCCACATTTAAAATTGTCAAATGTCCATAAAATAATACAACTCTGTTTAACCGTAATAAAAGCTGCAACATAATGATAATTATTAAAAAAGTAAATAATCACGACGACCAAAATACAAAAAAAATTCATTGGCGGAAAAGACAAATTATGTTTTTTTTGAATTTACAGAATCGGCAAAAAACTTGAAAGATTAAAGTATAAAGTGTTTTAATTGATCCAATAAAACATACTTAAACCGGTAAATTTAAAATCGTCTAATATTCTTTTATTTGTATGCAAATGTCATTTTTGTAATGTTTGAAAATGTTACATACTATGTCTTTTTGTGTTTTTTTTTCGCTACAATTGTTTATTTTGAAAATAAAATATACACCCTCAAGAATTATGAGAAGGCACATTGGGAGGAATGAAGAAAGATGGTCGATGCATGGCCAATATAATCTCATAAATACATTTTGAACTCAAACCCTGCTTCACATTTATAATTTTCATGTGACCATAATAATGATCAACATTGTGGTTCCTCAAAAAAGTTTGAAGAACCTTCATTGTATGTAAGGTGTCTCTTTTGAAGAGAATTCCTGATAGGCAATTCGGCAAAATGATATGTTATCACATATATAAATACACCAAAACATATGTAAAATTAAAATTTGCATAAGTGATTGGTTAATTGATATGATTTTTTGAATGTATATCAATTCTTAATTCAAAAAAGTTTATCTGTATATATTTACATATAAAATAACGATCGAAACACAATATCAATTAGCAGATTCACTATTAAAAATATAACAAATCGATGAATTCTACTTTTTGGATAAATAAATTTACAATGTTTTTTTTGTTAGTAAAGGTTTAATTGGAAATTTCTCATATAAAAATTCATGTTTTAAATGCAAAATTTAAAATATAACGTAGTACTGTTTCAAACAAACCAAATTTAACAGTAGATAAATATCAAGCGGTAGGTGTGAATAATAATTTTTACTTTCATTTTATAATTTTATTATGAGAGCGATCACAGTCTCATGATTAAGAAAAACGATCAATTAAATATATGCTGCCATTTAAAAAATATGATGCTAAATGTTTATTCTTAATTATCAAAGTAGATAAATCGAGGACGTCATGTGTTTTTTTAATCAGAAAGTTTAGATATGGGAAAGAACATTTTTCTAAAAACTTTTAATTTATTTTTTTTGCGCTTAAGGTAAGATAAAAGCAATTTTTTCGCATGAATGTTAAAACCACCAAAACTTTAGATAATCAGAAAACCCAATTAAAGTTTGTTTTGACATATTAAAATCATCAAAAAAAGGAAGAAATAAAAAGGTGATTAAAAAATAGATACTATCGAATGGTTTTTTTCAATATCAGGAAAAACAATTATTGCATCACAGGTTATTAAAATTCAAAACGTAGTAAAATATGTTGATATGTAGATTTTCTTCTAAAGCATGTTTTTTAAATTTTACTGAATAGATACAAATAAATGAATTTTAAATATATTATGTTTTTGCTTTATGTCTAATTTCACAAAAAAAAGAGATATAGTTTCCTTTTTCTTGGATTAATTTTAAGTAATTGTGGCAGAAAACGGGTTTTTAATTTTATTAAAATATTCAAAAACGCATTATTTGCTCATATTTTACATGTTTTATTTTTTTGCCTTTCAAACACAAAAATTAACATGTTCTTTACTGTATTTATATATTTTTAATAGTTATGAAAAAAAAAATTACTAGTGTAAGATTGTATAAAAAAAATATCACAAAAGGATAACTAACCATAATTTGTTGTTTAGCTCATTGTTTTCTTACGAGAAAGGATATATTAATAGTTAGATGACAATATATTCTTGTCTCCACTGCTACTTTCTTAAGGATCTTTTAAACTTTTCCGTTATCCTTTATTTTTTGTTTCTAATATTGTTGATGTGGTGCAATAACCGACGATTATATATACTATTTATATTTTCGTTCTAATAATAATACCAGCCTCTAGATTTTATATTTTTTACATGTCTTCACAATTTACGTCAAACATTTCTCGCTATTACAATGAGTACATGTTGATACAACAAAACGGGTGTACTCAACTAAAACCAATTCCTTATTTCAAAAATACCTTGAATTTGGTATTTAAGTCTTAAGGCACTGCATTTAATATCTTATTAAATATTTTTATTTTTATCAAAAAACACTACTTTCCGATGCAATCATTCGTTTTTGCAACCTAAAATATATATGTTTCATAATATCATATTAAAAAAATATTATTCAACTATAAATATTACAGAATTTCTACGTGTTTTTGTTTAGAGACACATTTATTTTGAATAGCTTGCTTTTTCGTAAATATAACTTGATCATAAAAATTATGAATGAAATAAATATTTCATGATCTAGAATATAAAAACAAATTTCATTTTTATCGAGCTAATTGTTGTACCTATTTCAAAAAAAAAATAAAAAATTCGCTGACATAAATGAATAATTTCAGAATAAAAAAACGGCGATCTACCTAATGATTAGTAAAATTGAATTGTATAGGTATAATTTATTCTAACCAGTCAAACTAAAAATGTCTTTGGAAACATATTTTATCACATAATATATATTTCTTTTATAAAGAAAACACCTAAAATATCTTATAATTTTTTTAGTATGTTTCTAAATCCTTTTCATATAGTGTGTTTAATATATTATATTATATATATTGCAAGGTTTTTTGGTGCTCCGAGTGTGCTAAAGTCTTTAACATAAAATAATATTTAAGTATGTTTGAATTAGGATATTAGATGTTAACTACTCTCTGAATGGAGAAAAATGTCGTCATTTTTCAGTTTTTCCGCAAATAATCGGCTATCCTAAATTTTTTTTTATTTTTGGTTTAATTGAAACTTCTTATATCAATGATCGACTAAATTCTAAATTACTTATATTTCGTCTCTATTTTAAGGCTCATTATTTTGCGACATCATTTTTTAGAACTGCAATCATCTGAAATTTTTATTTTTAAAGTGATTTATATACGTTTTGTCTATATAATTGTCAATTTTTATTATATTAGAGTTAGTAGAATTAAAAATAAATTTGATATTTTTTCGTTTAATCTATTCAAACAAAGAAAAATAAACAAATTATTATATTTTTAGAATTATGAAACCGAAAAATCAATTATTTCAGTTGATATCTGATTCTGTTCATATAAAATCTATAGTATGTTATAATTATTTGAAAATGTTGAAACTTTTTATAATTTAAACGCTCAAAAAAAATTTTTTGTTGCTAAATCATATTAAATTTATCAATAGATTTTAAAAATACAACAATACTGCAATTTTCCTGATTATTTTTGACATAAGCAAAAATGATCGTTGATATGAAACAGTTATATACATTTTCCAAAGCATATTGATTGTGGAAATGTTAATAAAAACCACATGCAGTCTATACTAAACATATAATGTCATATTTATTTACACCAATGTTCTAAAAAATTATAGAAATTTTATTGACATTTTCTAAAATATTTATGCACTTTTTATAACACATAATTTCGTAAATAAAATAGTATATTTTTACATAATCAAAACACATTGTAATCACATAAAGGTTACAAAATATTGTAATAATAAATGTCATCAAGTTTTAATACATTATTTCGCATCAATTTTACATCAATATTAATAGATTCTACCGTAATGAATTAATACAAAATCAGTAAAAATGCTGAAAAGAATGGCAAAAATCACATTTATAAAATGCATTCCATCTTAAGACTGAAGTCCAGATTCAATTGAACTCCTTGAATCCCTTCAGTTTTAAAAATGTTACAAGTTATATAATAGGTTAAAATTTTGTGGCTTTATATTTTTATTGATTTAGTTTTCGATCTTAAATGTAGCAACATAATTTAATACAGCAAAAAATGTTATATTAAATTTATTATTTTGGAATTATTATAGCACTTTTCTCCTGTTGAAAAACCAGATTTTAGAGCCTGATTGAGCTAAAACAGAACAATTTTGTAATTCTTGATGTTTTAAGTTTGTTTTTTTATGCAAAAACATTGAAAATTGCAAATAAATTGCGCAAACACCACTATAAAAAAATTACATAATAAAGAAATATTCAACGAATACTAAATCTAATAATTGAAAATGTGAAAAAACTAAAACATAATTTGTTTTTTATTGTTATTTTTTTCTTTTTTAGCATATTTGGTGTGCTAAAAGCGATTTTTTTACACTATAAAAAATCGAAAGTCAATAATTGGTATTTGCTTATAGCAAGCAATCATGTATTTTTCGTATAATGTTTGCTGTTTTATTTTTTAGTTTCTAATATTTTATAAATAATAAAGAAAATTTAAAGAAGTGATCTAATATTCGATATTAAAAAAATAAAAAACATATTATTGATATTCAAAATGTAATTTATGTTGAATTGGGTCTTATATTAGAAGAATCTGATATTTTAAACAAATTTTATACCAATTCTTATCTTGATGTGTAAATACCTTAACCTTTAGAATATTAAATACTTCCATAATATTGTTTCAAATAATAAAAATTCTTGCAATGTAATGAGTTTACATTTTACTGTGAAATTTTTTTGAGTTTCAATATTTTGACTTTCGTTCTTAAAAAATTTGTTATTGTATGAGGTTTTTTATATTTTTGCGTAAAAATTTCGTATATTTAAATGCAAAATAGAAGCAAATTAAATAAATATTCAGCGTTCTTTGCCCGAAAACTTTGGATCCGACCGCTTTAGAATATAATAAAAATTTCTGCGTCAACTTGAATTTATATGCTATATTAGTTGGTTTTTAAATATAGCTTATAAAAAACAAACTTTAACAAATGTGGATTAGTTTTGAAATATAAAACATATGTAAACGTTTAGTTTTTTATAAGAAATTAAAAAAATTTTTTGTGTTATTTTAAATATAATGACACAAAACAAATTTAACAAATGATTTATTTTGGATATTTAAGCAAATTTACATTATATTATTTTTTTTCAATATTAATTAGACACCTTGTTGATTTTTGTTACATTAGAAATTATCCTCAATTTATAAAGGCAGCTAGTCTATATATTTTATTTACTTATTAAGTAGTTTTGGTTACATATTTGGTGTTTGCTTAAGAATTCTAGCTAAGAAATCTAAAATTGGTTCTATAATTTGTAAATACAGTGGTGATATCGTATTTAATATATACGATACAATATAAAAACGAAAATTATTAATTACGACTCTATATCACTTTTTTTAAACTTTTTTTTACACAAAAAAAACGAAAAATCAAGATAAAGAGATAGACCAATTATAAAATGGAAGATCACATAATTCATGTTTAATCTAAAATTAATATTATATAAATACAAAAAATTGATAAGTTTGATTTACCTAGCATCAATTGGTAGCCTAGTATTAGGCTGAGCAATAAGAAACATCAACAAAGCACGGTAAACCCATTATTTTATAACATTTTTACATGTTTATAATTTTGGAAGTAAATATATTTGAGCAAATTTATAACATTTTTGTGCGTGGATAACAATACAAATTGAAACAATTTAAAAAAATTTAATAATATTACACTTGTATAAAACTTTTTGCTAAAAGTTTTTTATAGAAAAAGAAAGTATTTTATATCAATTAAAAATAGAATATTTTTTATGATTCGCATATAATTTATGTACGACAAATTATTCGCTTTTTATATAATTCGCTAAAATTATATTTAAACCTAATAACTCTATATATTGCTTTAGTTAGATGCAAATTTTTTTTGTGCGAAATATTGCACATTTTGTTTGTTTTTTTAGAAATTTGATTAATGTTAAATATTTTTTTGTTGTTTTTTTTATCGATATAAACTTTATTTATGATGTTCTTTATTTGCGATCATTTACGATAACAAAATGATTGTTTGCGAAAGATTACAAAAAGATTAGAGTACCTTATGTAAATTTTGAATAACAGTTTTTGATATTTTTATTCATATTCGATTTGTTTCGAGTCTAATTAAATCCAGTAGGCCATGGGGGTTTTTCCGGCAATCCAATCACTGAAAAAAAGGTTATGCGTATCTTTTTTTGGATTTTAATTTTGACGTCAAAGAATAATTTACTTTTTGAATTTTTGATTTATGGTCTTTCATATTATATTTTGTGTAGCTTTTTTATATATTTAGACTTCGATGTTACACAAAAACAATTGTAGCCATAAAAAATCTAAAGAATTGTTTTGAAAAACAAAGAATTGATTTTAACATGAATATATGTAAAATATTTACTCTAAATAGACTAATTATAACAATATAATGTTATTCAGATTTTTATATTTGGTATTGCACAACATTTTTATATGTAAGATGCACAAAGAAAGCAAAAGAATACAATTTTGCCATGCAATTATTTATCTATTAACAAATAAAAAAATAGACAACAATATAGGGAATTTTTTCTAAAATGTCAGCAATCATATCACATGACAAATTTATCCTGTTAATAATATCAAAAAATTTCTAAATTTTCACACACCGACTTAATTGTCATGAAAATGATTTATTAAATTTCGAGTCATATTAAAAAAAAATATTCACGTAAATTAGTTTAAAAAACATTCATAATACATTAAAAAAGATAAATTGTAATTACATGATTTTTTTGGATCAAAAATAAAAACCAATAACTTGATATATCAAAAATAGAAAAGGTTAAAAGTTCGAGTTCAGATACATAAAAAGAACTAATAAAGTACATCAAAAATGATAGATTAAAGAATAGAAAATTCAATTTAATCCTATTTTTGTTTCTTGAATTGCAACAGAAATATTGTTTGTGTACGATTTAATCACACAAGTTTTTTTGGGCAGAAATTAAGATAAAAAACGCCAAGACTTTGCATTTATTATATATAATTTTAAAATAGATTGTTTTTTGTGAAAATTGCTGCAAAAATATTTTTTTTATGATTTTTTTATTTATGGATTTATAATTTTTCATAGGATCATTAATCTACTAATATTTAACTTTAAAAGATTTATAATATATAATTTTATTGTAGAATTATCGTCGATTCTAAGTTGTTATGATATATTCCTTTCAGATTACTTTTCGAAGAGGTCTAGATAAAATTATGTTGTATTGATATTTTTTAAAATACAAATAACATTTAAATCAAATATTTATTGCTTTTAACTAAAAGCTCATATAAATTTTATCTAATTTATGTGTTTATTGTCAATATTTTTTATTGATTTGATTTTTTTAATTTTTTACAAAAAACCCGCCGATTAAAAAATTATTTTTTAATGTATTGTTGATTATATATTTATTAATGACATACATTTGAAAATACAATATAAGTAAAAAACAATTTTTATTATTTTTATATATAGTTATTTTCTTGATTAAAAAATTAGTATTAATCTCAAATTTAAATTTCAAAAAAGAAAATTTCGCAATAAGAACTTTGTATGATCTTTTGAAATAGTATGTTCTAAATAAAAAACATACCAAAAATTATATGAATTATTTAATATTTAAAAAGTATAATGATGCATTTTTTTAAAAAAAATATTTTGATTTTCTAATATATTATTCTCAATAAATACATATACAATAAACTAATTCACTTTTTGAATTAGCACTAACATTGAATGTGAAATCGGTACATTTTTTTCGTTGGGTCGTTTTAAGAATTTTCCATTTGAAAATTATATATAATGAAATTTAGAAAAGATTGTAATGTATATAAAATATTTTCGATCATCGTTAATAGATATTTGATTGTTTTTATTTATATAAAAAATTAGTTGTTCCCAATCGTTCATCATAATTACATCCATCATTAAAAACAAAAAAAATATCCGATTTTATAATAAATATGTAATAATAATAATAATATGTATATTCATATCACTTGGATGGGATTATTAGTCTGATTTGTATTGAAAATATATTATATTTTTTATTGTATAATTCAAATCATCTCTATATTTTAGCTTGAACTAGGTAGCGTATATCAACATTTTTGTATTTCACTGGGTTTTATAAATCATTAAAATTTAGAAACATTATAATCAATTTTTGAGAATCAAGTGTATTTTAGCTGTTTTTTGTATCTTTGTTTTATATTTTAAAATATTTGAATTAATACGTTTAGTTTTCTTCGGCCCTAATGAAAGAATATATTGTTTTTAACGTTCAATTTTAAAAAAAAATAAAAATTAAGGTTACAAAACGAAATTAACTGAATATCGATTTTTAAAATTTTTTAAACACGTTTGAATATTTTAGATATTTATGTAGTTTTTGAGGGAAAAATATAGTAATGAAACAATCAAATCCTTGAAAATAAATTTTATTTCGGATCAAGATATCATGATATCCACCCATAATTTTCAATAATTTTTAGGAATAAAAGAATGTATGTGAAATCTATGTAGATAAAAATATAGATGTAAACTTTATTTAGCTTTCATGTTTTATATTACTAATAAAAACACATGAATATTATAATATGATCATAAAAAGTTGAAAAGCAGTTAAAAATATTTCCACTAAATAAAGATGATCGATTTTCTTTAAAATTGTAAAATTAATAATATTTTATTTTAAGAAGATATAATTATTCGCAATAATAATTATATTTTTTCATGTTTATTACATCTACTGCAATCAGCATTATTGTATCAAAAGATTGATATCAAATCGTTTTTGATCTTAGAACAATACAAAAAAATACATGTGCAGTTAGGAAAAGAAAACGGCCAATTAAAAATCGTCACATTTCTGGAACGATAAAAGATTTTGAGAACGGCAATCATGCAATTTTTAGAACAAGAAGAAAGAATCTACTAGAAATTATAGAGGCTAAACCCTAATTTATCCCCATGAAAAAACTTGAAAAATTTTATCTATTCACTTGTTTTTATATATATCTCTTTAATATTCTAACTATTTGACCACGTAATATGCCAATTTATTATTTTTTTTGTACTACATTAATAAATAAATAAATACTTATATTGTTTTTTCATAATCTTAAAAGATCAGGCATTTACATATAAAATTTGATTTTTTTGAATATGAAATTTGAATGTTAAAAAACATTATATATTTGTAAATAATATTTGAAATTCTAATTGATTTTTAGTATTAAAAAATTCCAAATACAACTAATTACTTTTACTGAACAAAGTTTATTGTTATTTATTTCACAATTAAAAAAAAGATCGAGTGTGTTAAAAGTATCGACAAGACTTAAAAGTATATAAAATTCATAAAAAATTTTATAAGAAACATTATTTATATTTAATTTTTATTTTTTCAATTGTAAAATATTTACAAATTAAGGGTTATTTCCATAAAATTATAAAAAACGATACCTTAACATTCTTTATACGCTATTTTTTTTGCTGTTCAGATGTTCTTTCTTTCTGATGTTTAGGTTTATATAAAAAATCTAATGTTAAAATTGTTGAAAAAAAAACTAAGCTAACCAGATAAATCGATAAAATTGTTGATATATTTGTTATTATATATTAATTGTAATTTGTAAAACATTGTAATATTAGGTTTGTAGAATGAGAGCGATTGGGTTATTATGAAATGTTAAAAAAATTATAAATCAACACGGTTTTTTACAAATAACTTTTTTTAAAAAAAATAAATGTGAAAGAAATGTAAAAAATTTTACTCATACCTTGAAATAATTTTTGCTCTTTTTATATTTTAATTTTTGGTGTGAGAAGATTTTTGAACAATTAAGGCATAGAGCTAAGGTTTGAAAATATTAAAATGTGTCTGTTATTTTATAAAAACATACAAATAGTTTTTTGCATCGTACAAAAAATACAAATACATAATAGATTTTCTTATCATTTTGCAGTTTTTTACGTTTATATAAGCTTTTATATATAATTTCATAATAATCAGTCTATAAGTCCCTTTATAATGGATTTAGAGATTATCAATAATGCAACTGTCAAATATCGCCTGACTTTTCAAAAAGCAATACTCAAATACATTTTTTTAAAAAATTTTTGTGCGATTTACTGCCTTGCCATTGGTAATAAGATGATTTTTTGTCTCTTTCTGCTATTCACTTCAGTGGACTTGCAATTTATATTGTTTTTATAGCACAACATAATTATGATTAGATGTGTTTTTCTTCCTTTTTTTTGTCTAAAAATTGTGTTTTTCCATGTTCTATTTCTTCTTCAACCATAAGTTCAATTTACTTCTTTTAACCAAAATCGCAAAAATTTCTTTTTAAGCCAATGCATTCTGAGCTCTTAAATACTTTCGAAGAACACTTTTTTTAGCCATTTTTAGATCTCTTATTCATACACAGATTTTCTATAAAAAAATAGACTTATCGCCAAGATAGGCTTTTAAAATAGAACTATATTAAAGTTAAATTCTAACACATAGAGTTATGTATTTAAAACAAAAATTCCCTGCATTAAGCTGTTGAAACCATTGTAAATATGTTCTGCGGTTGCTTCAAGAATTATAAAAAACCTTAGAACTTTAATATCATAATAATAAAGAGTGACGCATCTACTTCAAAAATTAATGCTACTAAATAGTAGGAATGTTAAAAATTTGCCTGGTGTTTTGAATTGAATGTAACAATTCTTTACAAAGGATAATTTGCAAACACTGATCAAAAAAACACGAAGAAGGTAGAATCTTAAAACAGTGAATTACAGATTTATGTGCAGAAAAATGTAATTTAAGTTAAGAAAGTAATTATAAAAATTTATGTTTTTTTTAGTATTTTTTTATTTATAAAAACAAGTAAAAATTAATTGAATGTTGTTCTGTAGTGATATTATAAAAACATATTCTCTATTTGATTGTAATTTATTTTTATTTTTATGTTATAATTTTTTTATTCTATTCTAATCAAGCTATTTTTTGTTTAAAATTTTTTGATTTTTATAATTTAACAATTAGATTTCATATATTAGATATAACTTTAGGTTTTTTTTATTTTGTCTTTATTTGATAATTATAAAATTTTAATTATTTATATAATTTATAAAAATTTACAAGAAGAACTAGGTTTTTACAACTTGCTTTTTCTATCTTATTGGAAAATTATTTATCTATATGACAATCAACAAAAAAAACTAATGGTTTTACTTTTTTCACACCCAAAAAACAAAGTAGCCTGTCTTAAATTATCAATTTTGACATTTTTCTTAAAAAAATGAAATGTAAAACGTTTTTGCAATACATTTTTAATGGAAAGCATATAAAATACATGATAAAATGCAAAATAAAACCCGAATGATTTCAATTTAGGCTAAAAACAATGGAAAGGGTATACTTAAGAAATGCTTTACAATTTTAATTCAGCGGTAAAAGCATGTTACATTGTTAGCTTAATTGGAAAGAAAAATGACAAATTTTTCAGATAGTATGATGATTTAAAATATTTGATTGTTGATACTTAAAGAGTTTTTAGCATGAAAAGATGTTATAATAATAAGTTTCAAAAATAATTTATATAATGTGTAGAAGAATTATTATATATTTTTGAATATTATTGAAACTTTTTTTAAATGTAAAAAGAATTTATAGGGTCAACTGAGGTACTAGATAAAAACCTTGATATTTGTAATAAATTGCAATTAGCAATTTTGTGCTGTTAAATTGATTCGAATTTCAGTCTCATGTAGAACTTTATGCTTTATTATGTTAAAAAGAAACCTCAGCTGTTTAAAATCTTTTATAGTAATAATTAATTTTATAAATCGTTGAATGTCAACTGTGGATGCGCTTGCAATAAAAAATAATATCGTAGGCTCGTGAATCTTTATATAAATTGTTTGAGTAGTTTTAATAATAAAAAATGATTTTTAATCACTCTATAATTTATCTGCAAAATTTTTGTGTAAAACTTTGAATATTTAGCATTTCAATAAGATTAACATTATCTTATCGATCTTATTTGGTCTCAGTGTTATGATTGCTGAATAATGTTTTTTGTAAATATTTGAAATACGAATAAGTGGGTTAATCTATGTTTTAAAAATGAATTGAAAAAAATGTGCCGCAATAAAAACGTTTACAATCCCGAAAGAATATTATGATGTTTTGGAAATAGAAGAATTTTGGTTAATGTATTGTTAATTAACGTGAATATAAAAATAAACTTGTTATCTGCATAATATAAGTTCTTCGTTTCGACATTTATGTTTCGTTTTGAAAGAATTAAAAAAATAAAATTGCGACCAATTAAAATTTTAGGAAAAAATAGTCATACCATACAATATAAATCCGGAAATCACTTTAAAATGGAAGATCATGTTTTTGAATTAAAAAATAATGAAAAAAAAGAAAAGAACTGCATAAAATAATAAAACTTAGTAAGTGTAAATAGATAAAAATCATATTTAAATAAACCACAATGCCAAAATATTTCTCTTTTTAATTTACATTTTGCCAATAATAATTATAAAATATCAAAAATCTTACCAAATGTTTATTATTTTTTAATCTTCTTTGTAGTTGTAGTTTTTGAAATTCTCACCAATCAATCAACATAAATGAATAGCTTATATTTATCAATCATTTCAACAATTAATAAAACATAAAATTAGCAATAACGAAAAATTGTTGTGTAAACAAAATCAATAAATTTTTTTAAAAAATTTTTGTTAACAAAATGTTAAAATATTATAAAATAATCAAATTGAAAAAATGTCAATAAAAAATTATCTAATTTTTAAGAACTTTCTGTGAATATAGTATTTACGAATATTTGTATTAAACTATTTCAAAATTACAATTGAATGAAAATATTTATTTGCAAGTATTTGGGATTTATGTCCCTTCTACTAACAAAAACTTTTTCTTGTTTAATTCGAGTGAAGAAAGTTTGTGAAAATTTCAATTTCACGTTTATAATTCAAAAAGTAGATGATTTAATCATTTAATTCAATCAAATAAAAATTTTTTATATAAATTGAATATCAAAAGAATACTCTTTATCATACTTTCGAATGTTAATTATTTTGTAATTAAATGAAGAGATAAAAAAAAGAATATAATGAAATTTAAAAACACATTAAGGTTGTTTTTTTTTCGTTGATTGAAATTTTTTTGAAGATAAATTTTTTGTTTAGTAATTTTTATTCATTTAGAATTCGAAATTTTCATGATAATCGATTTGATTGAAAATTCCCTGTTTAAGGTAAGTGGATTATAGTTTGATGGTAGAAAAGAAAATAAATGAATATAATAAATTTTTAGAGCCAACGAATTGCAACAATATATAACCTGGCTGATTTTTTGGTGCTTTTAAATCTTAAATTTTAATTTAGGAAAATATTGTTTAATCTTTAACACAATTAATTTTTTAAATATAAGAAAAAAACTACGTTTGAGCAAAAAAATATAGAAAAAATTAAATTCATAATTCTAAATGATGAAAAGCTCTTATTTCAAAAAGAATGTTGTTGATTAAACATTTTTATGCGCCATTTACAAATAATGCAGATGCGCTTCTGAAAGAATTATAAATGTGATTATAAATTGTAAAGATTGTAGAATTTTTCTTCCCAATATTTATTTACTACTCTATTAGTTATTCGAGGCATGGTCTCCATTTGCCATCTATGTTTGTATATTATTTTGATAATTGTTAATTAAATTTTTTTCATATAAAAATTTATAATATATTAATTTATAATTTTCTAAGATCTAAATTAATTTGATCTCTTTTGAAAATTCAAAAGCGCGTTGGTTTTAAATTATCCTATTTAAATAATTATAAAAATATTTTCTTATTACCTTCTAAAATTTATGCCACCGATATTAAACAATTAATGTCACATTGACGCTCGGTATCATTGATTTGCAAAATGTTGCATAATCAAGCAAAAATTGAAATCAAAGATTTCAATTTTTGATTATTAGTCTCTAAAACACTTTTTTAAGAATAAAATTTAAAGGAAAATTTTTATTTTTTAATTACGATTTAACACGATTGCAAATTAAAAAATTTCGTGATGACTTTTGTTTTATATTTTCATATTTAATTAATCTGTTTAAAGATTTTTTCATTGCAATAAACATTAATTATTTTCGTGAAATATTTTTTAACGGAAAAAAAAAGATGTATGCAGAGAAAGCTCAAAAAGGAGCAGCTTAAGTATAAAAGTGTTTGTCAATTTAAAAGAATGAGAAATAAAACAAAGAACAAAAAATAAAGTGAGGCTTCGGATTCATCTTTCAACACTTATAATTTTGTCTGATCGCTTACATACACTCCGTACTGTATGGATGAACAAGTTAAGAAACGTAACTAAAAGAATAGAGAGTATAATGCTGCTACGAGTACCATACAATGTTATTTATAATAAAAATTTATATAAATAGTAATTAAATTATTTATGTGCCCTAAAAAACTTCAATTTTTCCTTCTTTTAAAAAATGAAATAAGGTTATTTAAAAGCAATTCCATACGTACTGATAGCAACAAACATTCTGGGCCCAACAGGAAAGTTGAATTTGTCAAGTCCCGGTTCCATAATTACCACATGAGCGGATTGAAAAGACTCGGACAGAACAGAGAGGTATACAATTTTAACTAATTTTTGCTATAAGTTGCTTTACTAAATGCGTTCATATTTCGAATATCAAAATTTTCATGTTTTTTCTGTCATTCTTTTTATTATTGTGCATTAAATTCACATATATTTGATTAGTACATGCCTCCAAAAAGATTTTTTTAAGTGGTAAAGAAAATTTCGGGATAGTTTTGGACGAGAAAGTCACACATCCAAGTAAGAGTTTTTATTAATACAAAGAAAACGATTTATTTTATGTATTTTCGATATTTTTTGCATTTATTATACATATTTTTACTATACTATAATTTTCAGTACTATAAAATAGAAATGCTCAACTTTGTTATTTATAAAAAAACTATAAAATTGATTGCATGTTTTTTATAATGTAATTAAAAATTCTTATTATTAAATAAATTATATATCCAAATTTTTACAATAAATCGTATTAGTTGCTTCTAAAAAAACTATTTTGGTTACAATACCAGTATAGCGCCTACATTTCAAATCAAGACTAATTCATCAAAAAAAAATGGCGAAATATGAATGTTTGTAGTAAATATGAATTCTTTAGATTTTTTAATTAACCAATTTGTAATTGCGAGCAATATAAATAGTGGCCATTTTTCTAAGCACATATGTATTAAGATAACTTTTTTTGCATCGGGACTTTTCAATATTACAACTTTCTAACCAAAGATAATGCACGAATAGAAAGTTGTATACAAGTTATTGTTTCTTTTATGTCTATATATTGATAGTTAAGATGCAAAGGATTGATGACTAAGTTCACATCTGGTTATATATTGATGCTACCATTGTATATATGTTCTCAAGCAGTTATATGGCTTCATGATATATAAACATA
Source organism: Edhazardia aedis USNM 41457 (assembly GCA_000230595.3). Lineage (NCBI taxonomy): Eukaryota > Fungi > Microsporidia > Culicosporidae > Edhazardia > Edhazardia aedis. Next base: position 70,697 of record AFBI03000028.1, read on the forward strand.
TCATTATTTTTTAAAAACAAATAAAGGTTTCTAATAATCGTTTTCTGCCATAGCTCTAGAAATTTTAGATAATTAAAACGTACTATACAAGTTTTAATAAAAAGGTGAATTTTTATTATTGTTATTGTTCTAGGTTATTTATCACCGTTATAGTAATCCATGATAATTTCGATAAATTTTGATTGAACAAATGTTCGTATATCAAGCCCTAAAAAACATCAAAATCAAAAATAAAAGTTATTTCAAAGAAATTAAAGTTAAAAAATGGTAAATTAGAACATTAATGTTACATTAATAAGTATTTCATTAAGAATCTCAGTGTTATAATATTTCCTAAATTTCTAAACGATCGTAGATAATGCAATTGGTATTTGAAGTATAACTAAAAAATTTTCTAATAACAGATTTTGTATATTTAGCTATAACCTATCAATATTTTGAATCTTTTATTATATGTGACCGTTATAATATAAGGGCTTTATTTTTGATTTTAAATTCTAAAGCTGAATTTATTTTGAATATTGTGAGGATTTAATAAACGGGAGAATAAAAATACACATTTTAATAAAGGACTGTGTATAATTTTTTGTTTTACAGAAAAATTTTTATATTTCACACTCGGTTTAATATCCTTTTTCTTAAAGTATTATTGCTACAACACGATGATGAATAATGGATGCATACTAAAAAAGAACTAATATGAGCAGAATTAAATGAATTTAATGATATTGTTAATGAAACAAATAAAGAAATTTTGTTTAAGATAAGCTTTACATATTATAAATATTAAGTAATCAAATCGAAGAGTATATCAACAGTTAAAATATAATTTTCTGTGTTTTTTAAATGAAAAAATAACTATATTCATGTATAAATTTTAAGCATGATATATTTTTTAGTTTTATACTGTTTATGTGCAACTTATACAATATTTTATCTTTATATTTTTTTCCATTTTGATGAAAACAACAAAGTTTTGATTTCTACCCACTTGTTTGTGATTATAACGCAAATCTAAGTAATATTATATTCGGTTATAATTCAATTTAGACTAAAATAAATTTAACGACTTTTTCTTTAAAGAAATATATTTTCATATAATTTAGAATTTTTTCTTGTTCCGTATATTTTCATATTGCTTCATATCAAAATTTACAAGTAAGACCACAAAAACAAATTTTTATAAATTTTTTATCACAATTATAACACTATCTTGCAACTTTAAATTATAAAAATACTGTTAGCTGCATTGACGTTTTTATTATCATGAAAAAAAATTCTAGTATAGCTTGTGCTAAATTATACAATGTTTATATTTTTAATGCTAAAATAACTTTTAATATTTGTTAATTATATCTTCTCAAACCATAATCCACAATGTGAAATTTTCATATTAGAACTATAAAGAATAATCAAAAACTTATTGTTTTTTTGAGCTTAATTGAATTTTTGTAATAGATAAAAAAATTATCTACAGAAATTTAAATTTTTGTTTGTAAATAAGATTTTTGTAAAATCGATTGAAACAACAAAATACCTGTATTTTAAAAAATATTTTTGTGTATTGTTGTGTTTTAGTCGGTAAATATGCAAATTAATGTTTGAAATATTATTTTTTTGCCAATTGTATATGCATATTATCAAATATTTATGTCAAAATTAGACGAAATCGGCAGATGATAAAGTAATGATAACTATCAAAGAAATCATATTGTTTTTTTAAGTGAAATTTTACCTTACATATCCATCTTTTTTTGTATATAAATACGAATTATCGAAAAGAACAATCTGTAAAATATAATTCAATCAAAAGAACTAATTGTTGAATCGTTTAACACAAAATATATTTATGTCTTATGTTAAAGCCATTTAATTTTTTAAATTTATAAAATAGAAGAAAATCGGATGAACTTTGTTGTAAGACACTATTCTTTTTAAATTTTGTGATAAATCGCTAAAACCACTATCTGCCTTAAAATTGATGTACTATTTTTATCGTATTTTGAAATTATAACTTGTTTTATGTTTTTCAATTATTATATTTATTTTGTAATTTTCTCTAGGCAATAAATATTTTGCATTGTATAAGGAATAGGAAATTATATTATAGGGTAATTTTAGTACTTCAACAAAAGTAAAATTATATAATTAAAACAAATAATAGTTCGATATGGTGTTATTTATGCAAGAAAAAACAAAGTAAGAGATATATTTTGGTTTTAAATTCTAGAATACTTAGTGATATTGCGATATTCTGCTGTTAGCATTCGATTGGCAAGATAAAGGCTTTAAAGACTAATTAGTTGATATTAATGTTTATTAATTTTGTTATTTCGCATAGTGTTGACGGAATAGTTTTTTTGTCAGCCTGTGTTTCATCTGTGACACCAATTGAATTTCTTGATTATGTATGAGTAACTGATACTAGCCGTATTATAAAGTTTAGGGTTTTATAAGGTCTAATTGATCATGTACTTCTCGAAAGCATATATCCCTATTATTGGAGAGTTCACAACACGCTGAAAAATCTTGCTGTATAATAATACAACTATATAAATAATACTAGTAGGAAACTCTGCAATCCCTTCTTCGATTAAATACAATATAAACGATAAAGGTGGCTAAAATGTACCTAAAAATATAGGGGATTCTATCATAAACAAAAGCCGTTTGCATTTTTCTAATTTGTATAAGATAAGTTTGATTTGGTTCTTAAATGTGTTTCGTGGTATTCATCGATTTGTTTTTTATAATTGACTATAAAAAAAAATAAGTGAAATTAAAATTACATTGAATCTCACACACTTTTATGCTTTTAATATTTCTTTTTATCACACTATTTCTTTACTCCTAATGTACCCCTTATTGACGAAGAATGATAGAGGAAAAACTAAATGATAATTACAAATTAAAAAAGGGTACTTTCAAAACAAAAGTATTCAGAGTGTTTCTACATCAATTTAAAATATTATTAAAACTTTAACTAGTTGCAGTAGATCTGGTGGGCGGCTACCACACAATCTTCGTCAGCGTTTATCTTTCACTGACACTATTTGCATGTGATAGAACGCTGGGCATAGGACAGGGACAAAACAAAAATTTTGCTTATAAATAAGTAATAAAAAACATTAAATTACAATAAAGGATAAATTTAAGAAAGGAATAAAAACGAAAATAATTAAAAAATAAAGGTAGACACTTCTGAATAGAAAAAAACGTTGTATTTCGCAGGATATAAAAAAGCAAACAGAGGGGAGGAGGGTTTTTAGAGCATTTTTTACAAAAAAAAATTGCATGAAATACAAAGTTATAATAAATAATATATCTGTTTTCTATTTTTTCAATATTTTCTAGCACAGAAGGTTGGTGTTAAATTTATTAAATAACATCGATGAATAAAAAAATATCTAATAGCAATCATAAAATGTCTTCAATATTATTAAAGTAGAAGAATTCAATTATAAATGTTTTAAAGTTTATAAAAGGTACCAAATAAATTTGATTCTAGGAAATATATAATTAATTTATTATTGATTTCTTACAAAAAAATTAGAATATGGTCATACGATAAAATTATAAATTAAATTAAGAATTGTCAAAATATTCTAATAATATAGATGACAGAAGGACAATATGACTCAAAAATCAATTAAAACCTAATCATAATTAGCTTTAAAAAAGTCTGTTTGCTTGTGTAAAGTCACTATTTTTACATTTGTATGTTATATAAGAAATATCTCCCTTGGACAGATCCTCAATACTATTTTGAAAGAAATTAAAAAATCTGTCCGTTCCATCGATTTGAGATAAAAACACATGTAAAATTATTAAGTTAAAAAACTTTAATATATAATTATGTTTTTTACCATTTATATTAATAAGCTCAAAAAAGTGTTTTTAAAAAAGATAATTTTGCTTCTTTAATTGAAAAGCCAAGTGTAGGACATGAAAAAAATTCAAAATCATCAAATTTAAATGGAAAAACACATTAATGTTTTAATATGGTTAATTTTTTTATTCTTTATATTAAATTTGTATTCAATCTAACCACAAAATTTATTAAGAAAAATTTAATTTAAATGTATTTTTCTGATGCGTACAATACCAAATAGAAGCGAATAAATATATAAAACTGGCATTATTGGTTATACAAATGAATATTAATCTGTAATTGATGTAAATAAAATGGTTTATAATAATATTTTCACAAAAAAACAACAGAATTTGTATACTAAAATTGTGTAATTTTTAATTGATCAAAAATTTTCAACGTGATTTAAGGAAGAAAAGTAGAAAAAATGCAAGATCTTAAAGTAAATAATAAATATCAAATACCCCTCAACACACTGTTTCAAAATGTCAAAAGGAAAAAGAGAATGTAGAAAAAAACAGTTTTCTAAATTCTTCAGACAAAACATATAAATTTTCATTTTAAAAACGAAAAAATGATAGATTTTTATGCTGAAAAACACGAAAATAATACACAGCTAAATTTTAAACTAGTTACAAAGATGAGTAGAACAAAAAAAACATGTGAATTATATATATAGCTGATATCATGAAAGTACAGTGGCGATTTTGAAATTTATAGATAATGAAATCCAATTTGTTATATATTTTTTTCGGAACAAAACAAAGAATTAATAAACTTTATTACAAAAAAAATAATGATTTGTGTTGATATATGTCGAAGAGCGATGCAAAAAAAATGTAAGATATAGCAAACCATAGTATACGGAGTTGTAATGACACGCGAAAATATTGAATTAGAAAAATATTTTTATTGGTTTCTTTGTATCTAAAAATATTTTCGATTTGATATTTTCTGACTTTTTGATTTTTGATCGATTTTTTGATTAAAATTGATTGAAATTGTATAACATTGGTGTAAGAGTCGAAGATAATCGACAACCAATGAAAATTGATGAACTGATCGTTTTTGATCAAAATTGATTGGTGCATTTTGATCACCAATAAGCTTATAAAGCAATGATAAATAAATATGATCTTGAAATGTCTTTTATATTTAATATCAATTCATCAGGTAGCGATAAATCGGGAAGACCGCGAGGTCGACCTAGGTCATCCAACCTATGGAAAAACATATTTGTTTATAAAATGCACCTACAATTCTTTTCTAAATTTGAAGGTACAATTTCAAGCGTTTTAAGTCGATAAGATTGATAATGTAGAAATTTTGATTGGTGCAAGAATGCTTGTAAAAGACTTTATTAGAAAATGAGTATGGTGTCTGAAAGGTTTTTTCTTTCTGATTCAGTGTTTCTAAAAGCTATTCGCAACTATTTGTATCAAATATTTTGTCAAAATGATTTCAGTTCAAAACATTGAAAAAAATGTAAATTTTAAGTATGAAATAAAATTTAAACAAAGAATATAAAAATCGAAATTTGTGATATAATTCACAATTGTCAATTTTTTTTCTCAATTTATGAATTAAAAACTAAAAATTCAAACAAATTGGTGTGTTTATTCGATTATACGGAAAAAAATGAATATTTAAAAAATAAAAGAAACGACAAGTTTAGCTTCAATAAAACAGAAGAATTTTTTTGAACATATTAAATATACAAATTTCTAAAACAAAAAAACATCACCTACTGTTCAAAGAACAACTGAAATTTAAATAAGATGTGATAGTATAAAATTGTAATAAGCGCGTGCAAACAAATAATTTATTTGTTTTTACGCAAAATTTTTTAAAAACTAACAATAATTACGAAAAAAATGGTTATAGATTCTAAAACTAATAAATTGTCTATATCTTACAAGTAAACACTTCTAGACAGTAAACTACATATAATAAAAATAAGAAAAAGGATGTAACAACTTTCTGCATAACTAAAAACTAGCGCTATGATTTTGTTAATTATCAGAAGATTCTGTCAAATGATATCAATATAACTAACGAACAAAATGTGATCAATATAACATGCGATCTGTTACGAAATGCTCTGAAAATTTTTGAAAAAAAATAATAGTGAAAATTTATTGTATCAAGTTTAAATAAATGTACTTGTATTAAATAAGCTCAATGAAAATTTCATCGTTGAAACAAATGACACAAAGAAAAAAAATATATCGATTTTTTGAAACCATCCAATCTTTTTTAAATTAGCAAAATAGAAATTTTATTTTATCTTTTTAGTTTGATGAAACAAATTAAATTATATCAGAAATTCTTAAATCGAAATTTTTTGACATCGATGAACAAAAAACAATGATTTATTATAGATTAAATAAATAATCATTAGTAAATACAATAATGTTTTCTACCCCGATTTTGGAAAGGCAAGGTTATCGATGACGAAATAGATGCTGTTGATGAAAGCATAAAGATTTGTGCAACAAACTATCGGAGAAATTCAAATAACCACATCAAGATGATTGATACGTAGAAACCCAAAAAAAAAACGCTTTATCAAATATGGATTAAGCCACATAACAAGCCTGTTTGCTCTCATTCTAAAAACTGAAGACCAGATCTGATTTTGTATAGATTACAGAAAACTTATAGCCAATACTTTCGAAAAAGAATTTCTAATATCAATAATATATGAAACCTTGAATTCTTTAAAAAGAGCAAAAAATTTTAAAACAATTGATTTAGAATTAGGAAACCATTAGATCCTAATTAAGAAATAAAACCAAATAAAAATGATATTTGTTGCAAAGGTCGGCGCTTTTTAATGATAAAGCTTGCTTTTTAGTTATAAAAAACGTCTTATACTTTTCGAAAGTATATAAAATTGCTTCTAAGTATCATATATATGACTTTGTTATAATGTATTTAAATGATGTATTGAGTTTTTCAAATAAAGTTTAAAAACACACCAAAAGCATTATTGTTCTATCGAAAATTTTAGCTGATGTCGATAAAAAGATAAAATTATCTTAATATTCAGTTTTTAAGGATAAAGTCTATTTTTTAGGATTCCAAGTATTCGATAATTGAATAAGTTGGTCATTAAAGAGTAGAGCATAAGCAATCAAAACAAAAACACTTTTTTTCTGAAATAATTAAGAAATTTTCTATTATTAAGATTAATTATACTCTACTAATATATGGGTTTACCAGTTTTTTATTTCTTTATGCGAAGAAATCCAACTTTATTATAAATTTAAATAAGTGGGTACTTTAAAAAAAGAATGATATATAATCATAACAATATGATAATTAGCAACTAAAAATGTAATAAAACTAGTTTCAAATAAATCAATATATTTTATCATTCAAAAAGATGCCTCAGATGTTTACAATGGGTTTTTACTTCAAAAGAAAATAGATACTAGAGGTGAGGTATTTTATAGCGCAAAAAATTAAATTAAGCAGAACGAAATTTTTCAATATTGAAAATGTTTGTTTCTATTTTTTGACCAATTAAACAAGTTAGTACTTAACTAAGAATATATTTACTGTTAGAAAAGACCTCCAACCTTAAAATATCCACTATTTACTAAAGATGCAAGGTGGGGTTTATTAAGGTCTAATCTTTAATTACAAAATTGTGATTTGAATTTAGAATTTTTAAAGGTAAAAGTATAGACTACCAAATATTTTTTTAAGAATATCTGTTGCCAATAAAATAATAAAATACGGTTTTGACAACAGACAAATTATTTTGATTGAATTTATTTGATCAAGATTTCGGGTGTTTTTAACATAATCTTTTGTATATATATCTATTTTTTATCACCTGATATGGTGTTTGTTTTAATTTGTTTATTAAATACATTTTAAACTATTATCGCTGAAAAATAATATTAGAATGCAAAAATTCTGTAAACAAAAATTATCCTATTATTTGACCTATTAAAAATTAGACCACGCCTTTTCATTTACATCTTTAACTCAAATAAAAGGAATTAATGATAAAAATATCGTTCTGTATGAAACTATTCCAAAAGAAATTTATTTAATTATTGAAATAATTCACTAAAGTTATGACACTCTGGTACAGAGGCAACATACTTTGCATGTAGATCGCAAATCAATAATATGAAAATAGGTTTTTGTTTACAAGTTATTTTTTGATTACTTGAAATATGATGTATATAACGAAAATTTCTTTAAGTATAAAATCAGATCGACTAACAATTCAATACAATCACATCAGATTTTATTGAACCTTTGAGCATGTAAATTAAAGGAAGCAAACTTATAATAATAAAAACTGAAACAGTTAAATGGTGCGAAAATAAGTTTATAAAGAAGAAAAGTGCAGAAACCGTGCACAACGTATATTCAAAATAAACACAGAACGTATATCCAAAGTTAATTTTTTGAAACAAAAGACGCGAATTTCGTAATATATTAATCGACTTGATGTGCAAAACATTGGTAATAATGAATTCAGCATTTAGTGCATACCATCTACAAGGGATTCAATAGCGGAAAGACTTAATAAGAACCTTGTTAATAAAGCAAGAAAAATATGAGCCTAGCATATTTTTAACTAAAAAAATATATAAATAGTGTTTTATATGATTACAGAATATTATGAATTTAAAGTTTTTAAAAATCACCATAAAAAAAAATTTTCGGAAGAAAGCCATTTTAAAAAATAATGAAATTCCTGATAGTAAGAAAATTGAATCACCAAATGAAAAGAATCTTGAACATGAAAATATTGATGATCTATTTGGATTATTAAATGCAGAACAACGTAAAATCTAGAGTGAGCATAAAAAAATTAACGAAGAAAAAGATAAAAAAATTAAATTAAACATGACTTACAAGTTAATAAAATTCTAAAAAAAAATAATTCTTGAGGCAGTTTAGGGAAATTGAATGTGAATCTGAAAGATCTTATAGTAACAAAGAAAAGTCTTAGATAATATTATGTTATCGAAAGATGGAACGAGGGTTTATACAAAATTGATCGAGCATGTTTAAACCGGCAAAGGCTGATGTTTTATAGAAGAAGATTTTGTGTGAAAAGGGGTATCAGATATGTACAGTGTCAAATTCCAAGTGATGAAATTTTGACATATGACATTGCTGAAATTTTTTTTGTTTGGATTTAAAATCATTAAATTTAATTAATATTTACAAAATTAAAATAATTTAATTTTTAAAATTGAAAAAATTAGACAAATTTTCAAATTATCAGATAAAAATATAAATAGAGATTTGAAGAAGAAGATAAGAGAACAAAACAAAATGAAAGATAAACAACTGATTTACAAAAGATGCTGAAAACTCTCGGGATAATTATAATAAAAACCATAAACCAACAATATTGATATGAAAAAATTGTTTAAAAAATATCGTAATAATTATAATAAAAAATGAAGTTGAACTTTTGTTTTTATATTAAACATTTTTAGGTTCAACAGAAGGTTTAACCTTTATTGTTGTTATGTTCTAAAATACTGGTGCTTTTGTTGTTGTATCAACCTTAGAATTCATGTACAAAATTTCAATGCATGGTTCACAGCAGAAATTAAATTGATTCATCATAATTTTTCTTTTTTCGATTTTTTATTATTAAAACTAACTATATCCTTATAATTCACATATTTTATTCAATTAATTTTGTTTGTGTATTTATGATTTTGAAATATTAAATGGTATTGCAATTAGAATAAATTTAGAAGTAATTGAATCTTTCATCTGTTTTATTGAAATGATGTTCGTCGTAATTAGTAATTATCTAAGAACATGTTTTTGGATTTTTAATCGCTGTTTTAAAGCATAAGCGTAATGGTCATTAATAAAATCAAATTTTTATGGATATATCTTTATAATTATTTTATAAAACAGTGTGTGAAGAGCATAAATACATTTGGAATCCGAATCGGCTCGATTAAATATTTATTTACCAATTTGTTTTTATTATTTGTAACATCTTTTTATCTTTATTTTTCAAATCCTTATATATTTTTGATGAATGTAAGAAATTTAATTAAATTTAGATTACTTAATTAGTATTTTAAATTTGTTTATTTTGCTTATAAAAATATCTGATAATTATCTTTGTGTTCTAGTAATACGAATTGATTAATTCCTTGTTTTTTTTCATGAAATGTTTTTAATTTCTATTTGTATCACTTCACCAAGTCGAATCCAGACTTAGGTGACAGTGACACTGCGTATTATTTTAAAAATTGTATGAAGCGAAAAATAAGAGTTTTTATCAAAAATACTGTGAGTATGCTCATTTTTTCATATACAAAATTTGCTACGGTTAATAGCTTAAAAATATATTTAAAGGGAATAAATTTTGCCCGTTATTATAAAATTTATTGTGCAATATAGATCCATATTCTAAACCTATTTTTGTTTTGTGAAATAAAAATTTTTTACTGCAGTAAGAAGATATTTAAATCACCATCACCATCTTTAAATTTCAATTACATGTTTTAATATTGTTTTCATTCCTTCTTTTTGAGATATATCATTTCATGCCAAAAAATTAAAAATTATTCTTGACAAAATTGGATGAGCATTTTATTCTTGATTTTGCGGAGAAGTTCTCAATAATAAATTTTATAAAATAAACAAATAATTCTTTTGCCACTTAAAAAATAGTCAAAATTCAATAATTTTATTTTTTCCTTGATTTTAAGTCGGTTTTATCCCATTTTTGTTACACCAAAAAATTATTTTCAATTTTTGCGCAAAAAAAAAAGACACCGTAAAATTTATTATGAATATTTCATTGCAATTGGAAAAAATGATTGATGCTCTTAACATTTCGCCAGATGAAATAGACACATTTTTAACCAGTATAAGTTCTTTAAAATTAATAATGCAGCAAAAGCATACGGGGATTACCTCATTTGTTGTTCCACAACAAGCAAATTTTCAATTACCAGATATATTTTTACGAACTAAACAAATTCCAGAATGTGAAAAGTTTATGAGAGAAAATAGTAAGAAGATTTCTATCAAAGAATGGAATGAAAATATTGATAATTCTCTGAATATTATTGCTGAATATGAGCTTGAACAAGAAGAGTTTGACGACGAAGATATTTCGCCATTTGATGACGAATTTGTTAAAAATAATATTCAAGATATAATGTAATAAAATAAACCAATATCAAATAATGAGTTTATTCAAGCACTATATATTTTATATATATATAATAACTATAGAGTGTATTTTTTCAATATTTTAGTGCTTTAGTGATTGAAAAATATCTTTTTTTATTCACCTAGAAATTTGTTTTTTTTGAAAATAAATCTCAAGCATTTTTAATAAATAATATAGCATAAAATATTCCTCATAATCCAATGAATTTTTTTATCATGTTAATTAAATTATGCAATTCAAAATGTATTGTGCTAAATACATTTAAATTTGACAATCTTTATGGTATTTATTAATTTCACTTCGCAAGTTTTTATTTAAAAAATTCTATAGATTTGTTTTTCAATCTTCATTTCTTCTTTTTTTTGTTTTATTGCGGTCACATTTAAAATTTTATTCAATAAAGTGTTTTATTTAGCAAATGCTAATATTTTATCTTCAAATAAAAGTTTTTAATTAACCAAGTAAAATGAATTTATAAAACAATTAATGTAAACTATATAAAATTTAATTTGTAATTATAATTCGGTTTATAACATCTCTATTTCATAAACTGGAATTTGGCAGATTTAATATCTGACAAATTGTTCTTCAAATTCTTTAAGTATTACATTAAACTCTATATTTATAAGGATTTCTACGCTAATTAAAAAACGAATTATTCAATCTGATTGTTGTTCCGTTCATTTTTGAATTTCGCTTGTAAATTGTATATGTTTTTCAACCAATTTCGTCTAATCTCATTCAAATCAGAAGTTTTCAATAAGAATCATAAAATTTTTTATTTATTTTAAACTTCGAATGCAATTTTATAAAGTGTTTTCTCCATAATTCGAATATTCTCAATAATAAAAAAATTCAAAAAAACCAGAAATATGATTAAAATTATTAAAAGAAAAATCAATAATTTACAGTGAAATGTTTAACTTTTTTTATTAAGAAAAATATAAATAAAAATATAAAATTCTACCAAAAAATAATTTTCATGCGATTAAGGTTATGGTTTTTTTATATTGGCTTCATCTTGATAATATCATTAGAATAGGATTCTACTTAAATTATAAAGGTTCTAAGGCGAAGGAATCCATTTATAAAAATTATATACGGAATGATAGAACCGATCAACAAGTAAATAACAGTAAATTTAAATCATACTACATAAATATTGTCGGGGTTTTCAATGTTAAAAAAATCAAGTGATATTGAATATACATTAAAAAAAGAAAAAACAGAATTGCTTGCTCGAATTTATGGTAGTTATAGCTTTAATCCATAAGTTTGTTACTATTAATTGATTTTTCCATCAATTCTATGAGTTCTAATTAATGTGCAGCATTATTAGTCCCTATGTTTTTTGTAGCAGGATTTGATTCGTCGATTACCTTTGCAAAGTGATCTCTTATTGTTAAAGCTTTTTATTTGTTTTTTTTCGAGAAACTGTATTTATCCATGTTTTCATGCGACAGTATTTCGATTTTCGCCATATTAATTTCATCGTGAAGTATTTTAATTTTACATTTTAATATTACTGTGTTTTGGATTTTTTATAAGTATTTGCAAAACCAATGCATTTGATTATATAAAGATAATGTTTTTTGTATGAAAAAATCGCGTTAATATTTTGAACATTATAGTTCGACTGAAAATATTAATAAAATTGGCAAAATAAATTTTTTAATATCAAGCTCATTTGAAAGCAGCTTTCCAAGAATATTCAATCAGGGTCAAATTTGGTAAAGATTCCACAAAAATTTTCTTTTCTGTTGTATTGTTTTCTGTAATTAATCAAAACCTCTATAGTTAGCACTATGCTTATTTTATTAGAAAATTATATTATTAATATGCTTGATAGTAGAAGAAAAAAGGAAAAAACAAGTAAAACGAATAATGAAACCAGCTAGAGCAATCAAAATTTAATCTACTTTACCATCTTTAGTTTTTACAAAACCTTTTTTTTTCATTATCATTTACATTGCGTTTCTATTGCAGTTCTCACATAAAAAATTACACCAAAACTTCATAACTTATTTTCCTCCCATTTCTACTTCAGTAATTTTTTATCTTTTTTCGATATTCAAAAAAATTATCAAACAACAAAAAAGTTTAATTTTTTTAAATACAAAATTCAAACATAATTTTTTAAAAAAATTATATTTATTTTTGTAGATGATTAGTTGCTGGTATCCTCGATGTGCTGCCATTTTTTTTAAATATTTAAAATCTCTGCAAGCATAAAAAACAATGTGTAGGCAGTGAAATTATAATTTTTTTGATCTTTTTAATTGCATTATGGATTTTACGTGCGATTTGTTGGCCTTTTTTATAATTTATTTATATTTCTTAAATTTTAATGTTTATTGCATCTCATATACTGAGCTAATTAGGTTTTTAGAGAACGGATTAAACGTTATTATTTTTGTCAAACATATTGAACCTAATATTATTAATCCTCAATCTATATTGATATTATGAGTATATAAAAAATAAAGAGTATAAATATTGGAAAAGGTAGGTTTTTTGTTTTGTTTATATTTTTATTCACATTCTTAAAAGGCCTACTTGCCTTGATATCAATCTATTTATAGAAATAATATTTTATTTGATCAATAAAATTATTTTTTTCTACACCAATACAATTATATTCATTAAATATTTTAATCATCTCTAAAAACTTGATTTATTGCTTAAAAACACCCTTATCAAAATTAATTACATATTTTAATTAACGTAATATTTTTAAATCTTAGTTATTTAGGTTTATTACTTTTTCATCTAATTTAATCATTTGTTATTAAATTATTTTCTTAATCAAATAAAATTAATTTGAAACTAATAAACAACAATAACAACAAAATTTTCTTTGTTAACATAAAAAGATGACAAAAATCATAACACGGGATATAAACAGCTTAAACATGAAAAAAATAAAAAAAACTCGAAAACAAAATGTCTTTAAAATTTAAATAAAGCCTTTGGAAAAGAATTTTTGCTCTTTTTCTTCATTAAGCGCTCACACAAAGACGTATATTAATATTTTTGTGGGTGTTTATATAAAAAATTTTTTAATATTATTGCGGGTGCTAAGTTGTTTTGAAGTTATAAATGTTTAAGTAATTATTAAAAAGTGATATAATAGTTCTGTTTTGAGGTTTTTTTTATAATAGCCATTTTTGGCATGTCAGTATTTGTCTAAGGTCTTTCCTATGTTTCTCATATATCTCAAGCGTTCACAGACCTAATTGGTTTTTGCGACATATATATCTGTCGGTAATTGGCTTATTAGTTTTAGGTATGGATCTTATTTAGAGAGATCTTATTGAATTTTCACCTTTTGCGAATTTGAGTTCTTTTCCAGAGCCATGCAACGAAAAAAATTAATAAAGATGTTTTTGTTATAGGAATTTTTCGACAAAACGTTTTGCTTATAACATATATAAATTTCTCTTAGGAGGAAATTTTGTAATTCATTCAAATTATGTGAGTTTTTTAGTTTTCCCAAAAAAATTAAAGTATTTGAAGTTATATTATGCTATAATAGCTAAATACACGTCTAAATGTCAAACGCTCTATTGTTTTTCTATAAGTTTTTTTGTATTTTAATGAAAAATATATAGATTGGCATGGAAATTTTTTATTAAAAATTAGTAAAGTTACTATCTTTGTATTTAATTAACGTGGAAACGCGACACAGGTATAAATTTGGTATTTTTTATGATTGATCTTTTTCAATTATTTATTTGTATTTCTTTGAAATAATTACTTGTTATATTCAAAAAGGAAATAATTTTGAAGTTTAATTAATAACTTATATACTTTGGTTTCGTACGATATAATGTATATCATCTTAATACATTTGTGAAACCGCTTTAATTTTTTGTTAAGCATACATATTTTTTCAATAGCTTTTTATAACTTATATTAAATACATTTTCTGAAAATAGAGACAACTTATCAAAACCATTTTATAACTATAAAAAGTATAAACACTTATTAGATTTGAAAATTTTTTTATGTTTCATAACTGAAACTAGATATAAATTAAGAAACAAAAATTATGAAAAAAAACTTTTTTTGTTAAGTTTTGTGTTAAGATTTACAAACATTCTGATTATCAAACGTTTTTTTCATTGTTTTTATATGTATTTTCGCTATTGTATCTTTTTCTTCAAAAATCATGAAAGCTATCATAAATGATTTTAAAACAAAACTTTATATCTGAAGCAATTGAACATTTTATCTTTCTGTTTTTTCCCAAAAGCATTTTAATATGTTTTACAAATTTTTATTTAACGTAATTGTACACAAATATTCTATTTTATATTTTTCTCGTCTAATAAAACAGATTGCTAGTTCTTTTTCTTAACAGTTTCACACGGGACTCATAAATCTCTATGCTTAATATTATATTAAGTCAATAAAAAACCAGTAGGACAATTCTTCATATGAATTTATGGTTTCTAATTTTGTCTTTCAAGGTCCAATTTACTCATTCGACTTAGCCGTCATTTAGAAGGTAGTATGGATAGAAAAAAAATGCATCGTTTTTCTTATTCGACAGTATTTATAATCAGAAAGTTTCGAAATATGTGTTCATGTTGAGCATTAAATTATTTAAACATAAATAATGTATACAAAAATATATAGATTAAACTGTTTACTGCACTTCTTTTTTGTTTACTATTCTTTGCACGTTTTGTTTTACTAAAAAATTCTGTTGCTACTGTAATTCTTGAATTAATTTATAATTTCAAGCATTCTAATTATAACAATCTCTCATGAATAATGAAATATTGCAATTTAAAAACTTTTTTTATTTCATTTTTTTCTAGCATAATATACTTTTTTTCCAATATTTCTACAATTTTCTGATATTGTATAATTATATCCAACTTTTATATAAATTCAAATTTTCTTATAATTTCCAAGTTCTGAAATTTATATCTATTATGACATCTATAAACATGTAAAATTTTTCTCGGTAACTTTATTCGCTGCAACACATTTTTTATAATCTTTTTGTTCTTTTTTTATTCTTGTTTTTTTTGAGGCCGTCTAAATGTATCTGCTAATATAATTACTGTTTAGGTTTTTGGACTAATTAATATCGAAAATATTCTGATATTTGAACCAACTTAATATCCAAGTAGATTCGTATCCACTTTCTTTTCATTTACCTTTAAAACTTTTTAATCAGTAAAAGTTGTAGTTTTATTGCCACCATAAAAATACTCTAGCTTGTTTTTCTTCAAAACACAATTGAGTTTTTTTTGCTCTGTGATAATGTTATTACCCCATGTTTCTCTTATATATCGACTTATATGGATGATTGGCTTGCCATCTTTTCAGTGTCAATACTATATTTATCATCAAATACATCACATTATAGTGTGAAGGGCTTTTAGAAATCTAATATTACGAGCTTTTAGTGCTGTGGTTTTTTTTTGATTTTGTCGAAAAAAACTTGATTTTTAAGCGCTATAAGAAAACTCGTATCTTTTTGTATTGTTTGTACTATAGGTTAATATTTTGTTAATAATTTTTATAGGTTTTATATTTACATTTATCAATAAAAGAATATTTTACAAGAATATTTTATGATGTGGTTTTTCGTAATTATTTTACGCTTGATATTTTCTTAACTTTAAATCGATATAATTAAATTACATTAAATAACCTCTAAATATACTCTATTTGTAGGAATACACACCTTTATATAATCGATTATTCCGCAAAATTTCATCTCTTACAAATTTTTTTAGTATTTGTTAGGTGTTTTTTTTGAATTTTTTGATTAAAATAATGTCAATTATGAAATACAATTTTCAGTCCGATGTATCTTTAGAAAATTGTTTCGATACATTTATAAAAATCATGGATCAGATTTTGTATCTATATCGTATAGTTTACTATTTAATAACATTTTCTTTTCTAAAATTTTGTTTTATGTTTAGATTTTTTCCTGACAGAGATTTTCAATAATCTTTACTATAAATCAAGAATCATATAATATTTAAATCACTTATTTGGGAAGTAAATCGCATAATTTTGTATTCCTTGTGGTTTCATGTGAGAACATCATTTATTTGCCTAAGATTTAAACAAATAAATATATAATGTAAATTTTGAACTATAACTACTTGATTTAACCATATAATAGTAAAAAAAATGTTGTTTTTTTATCCTTTACTAATTTTTAAAGTTTTTTCAATCAAGCTATTTTTTCAGTCAAGACCAGCTTTTTGGTGCTAAATTAATCGCATCTATAGAACACTTAGTACAACTTTTTGACTTTTAATTTTTTCTAATCTATGTAAAGAATTGATTGTACAATTCTTCAAGTTTTTATGGCTTTTTTTGCTGTCTTTCACATTGGAAGTTTTAACTCGTCAAATACTAAAATATATAATTTCAGATTCAATATAATTTTCCAAAGTGAGTTGGCTTTCATAAACTCGGCTGAAACATATTTTTTCTTTAAATTGCATCAGAATATATTTTATCTTAGTGCATAAATTTTTTCATATCAAATTGTAGAGCTCCGGTATCAAAAATCAAAATTTATTTCTCATCAATAAGAAAAATTTATTTTAGGTACCTATATCACTAAATTGGTGTAGTAGATGTGATCAAAAACGCTTAACAATGTGTATTTGCATGAAAATGACCGCTTCAAAAAACATTTATAACACGTAATATTTTTATGGTTTATTTTTTTGTTGTTTCTTAAGTTTCCATATAATATCTTGAGATAAACAATTTGTTCATTGGAGCTATATTTTTTTAGGGGTTTTCGTAAATTTTCCAGATTATATTTTTCATTTATTACTTCTGGCATATTTTTGCAACACTATGCACCAAAAACTAATACTTTTTAAGAAACAGAATTTTAGGCTATCCATTAATTTAATTTCATTGCTTAAATTATTCTTGCGTGCAATTTCCTGCATTTTAAAAATTAAACAAAACCATGACTTATAAGTATATCATTTGATAGAATAAAGATATTCTCCAATTCACTAAACTATAATATTTTGCTTCAAAACATTAAAATTACCTGGAATATTATTTTTATGTTGAGTTTCTATATAAAAAAATTTGTAATCATTATAAAAGTATTTGCTATCCTAACTAACTTACTTTTATGTTAAAAAGAAATAAATCTGATTCACACTCAAATTAAAAAAATCTATTAGCTTTTTCACTTTTCGTATCGTCGTTTGTCATTGTTCTTTAATCCTTTTTTTTCATACATCAACAACAATAATTAATAAAATTTTCTTGCAGTGTTTTCAGACAATATTTTGCTGTGCACTGACGGACCATCTTCTGGTTTTATATTATCAGGGTTAGAAAGGGTTTACACACCGATGAATACTTTTGTAAGTAAGGCATTAATGTTTTTGTGTATACATTATTAATTAAAAAACTATTGTAGTTTACATCGAAATTGAAAAGTTGTATTTTGAGACAAATAATCGAATAGTTTTACGACTAAAAAAATTTAAAACACATTTTAAAAATCTTAAACATTTTTTACATCATATAACAGCAAAGAACCAACAAATATAAAAGAAAAAGCATAAAATCAAAAAATGTTTGTATATTGAAGCATTTTTTTTGTCTAAAACTTTTAAAACATATTTTATTTAGTTTGATTCTCTGTTTTTTTTCTGTTTATAATTTTTTAAATTGCCTGTTCAAATAAACTTTTTGTCCTAGAGTATTTCTTTATTTTTACAATAACATACCTATGCATAATATTAAGAAAAAATTCTTGTATTTTCCGTATATTCGTCGCAAGATTTTTATTCATTTTAAGGTCATATATAAAATTCGAAATTACCTTGCTATTTTTTGAATGACATAAGACCTACACCACATGCCACCGACTTTGTCATTTATCTTGATTCTTATTTACCCTTTTTATGTTTTCACAAACTCATCTGATTCTTTCGTAATTTTTCATGTGTTGTTCACGCATTTTACCAATACAATTGTCCTAAATATTTTAAGCTAGTAAATCGCTCCATTGGAAATTTCTATTTGAAATATTTTTCATTAATGACTTTAAATAATAGTGTTTGTTTGTAAAATATTTCAAACAGACACCATATCGGTTCTTCCTAGTGTATAATATCTTAATTAAAGTATACTAAGTATAAGAAAATTTTGCAATTTTTCTTCATAAATGTAAAATTGTAGTGGTTATATAATCATTGTACATTTTGTTCTAATAACGCTCCTGTTTGTTTGAGGTAGTATGTGATTTATTGTTATTATCATGTGTTTGCAGTTTTTTAATAATTCAGTTATCCCTTCGGTAGTCATTTTCCTTAAGTATCGTGATGAAAATATTCTTGAACATTCATGTTCATAAATATTTTTCTTTGGTATGGTTTTATACTTCATGTTAATAATTGAAATATATTACTTCTAATAATATATATTTATTATAATATTTACTGAAGACTTTTTTTTGTGTATTTTGAGTTGTTGTAAATGAATCCAATGATACTAATATTATCCGTTAAATTATTTCAAGTGTATTTCTTGGTAATTTTATTTTCACAGAAGTTACTAATGAAGTCATGCACATTTTACAAAATTTTACAAATATACGTTTTTTAGTTTTTTTTACGTAATAAGCATTAAAATGTCTTTATTTATGTGAATTCTCAATATAATTATTCTTCTAATTTAATATCATTTTATATATGTCTTGAGCAATTATGTTGTCGCTTTTGGTTCTTATTTTTGTCGGTAACCCCAGGTTTTTGATGTTAAATAAAATAGTTCAAAATCTAACATCACATTTCTTATCAAAAGTTCGGTTGGTTGATTCGATTTGCATCAGTTTTCACCAAAGAATTATCATGACAACATTGTCAATAAAACAGTGAATTTTTCATTGTTGAGTAAAAATTTCAATGTTCATAGAGTAGATGAATGCTCGATTTCATCAATCACATATAAAAATTTTTCTTTCTAACAGCTTAATTTTTGCTGTAATGTCCAATTACACACATGTTATTTCCTTTTTTATGTGTTAGAACTTTACTAAGGTACACAAACTCATCGACGTAGACGAAGAATCATTTGTTTTATTAGAAAGTAGTTTCCATGTAATAAACGGAGAGATTTCTACTAAAGTAGTTTGAATATATACCATTTAAATAAATATACTGGTTAATAAATAAAAATAATGTTAAAATATGAAGATATATATTTATTGGTTTTCTTTGCTAGTATTCTCGTTTTTTAAGCGTTGCACTCTTTTCCACATTTTGTATCATATCTTCATACCGCCCTTGTTTTATTTTAAGTTTTTATATAATGAACGTGGCCATACAGTTATTAAATATATATCTTTTGGCTCTATGATCATCCACAGAAGTGTATTTATTTCTATCGTATCTAGTGGATTTTATGTTTTGACGAATTTATACTGCTGTATGTTTTCCAAGAAATATTTTTTCGCGTAATAGCATCTTGGATAATGGTTACATTTAGCGATAAATTAATTATAAATTACCAAAATTTTTAAAACAAATAAGAACATCTAGATATTATTTTCGATTCATAAAATTATAACGTAGAAATTTCTTTCAATATGAATGTCAGATTTTTAGCTTCTCTATATTATTAAATTACATTTTGATAAGCAAAAATTCGCATTTTTATAATTTAATACATAATTTATAAGCTTAAAACACCAATATAATGCTTTTCAGTTATTCTATTAGAATTTGGAGATTCGGAAAATTCTGATAATTTTCAAAAAAGTAAAGAAGTGTTAATAACATAATCGACTAAAAATTGTTTTTATCACAGTTAGAATGTAGATAAAGGGTTTTAATACTAAAAAAATAGATTCAAATCGCATAATCCATCATCTGTGCAAAAAACTGTCACATTTTAAGATTTCTTCTTTTAAGGTCTGTGTCAAAATCCCATATTAAAGGTTATTTTTAAAATATAATTAAGGTTTCAAACTGATATTTAGTATAAAACATTTTTAGGTAAAGAGTTTTGTCTTTATTTGTTCTCTATTGGCTATTTCTAATTTCAATGGAATTGCGCTTGTGTTTTTTTCATTACTAGAATTTTAGTTGGTGGGTAAGCAATTTTGCATTATCAAGTAATTATTCTTAAATTTATATTTTTATTTGTTTTTATATTTTTTTCTCCTTTTTAAAAATCGCTTTTTAGCGTTTTTGTAGTTTATCATCCTTTTTTAAGTTTTTCTTTTTTGTTATAAAACTCATTTTTTGGTGAACGCTGCTCATGTATACTCGTCTACCATTTCGATAAAAAAAAAAAGCATTTTTATCTTTGTTTTTATAGCAACATACAGATATTTATATTCTATTGATCCGTTTTTTCATACAAAAAATCTTGATGAACCACATATATATTCAATGCGCCAAATCGTCCCCTTTTATGATTGAATTTCACTATTAGTTTCTTTACATATGAGTATCAAGGATGGCTTTCTCCTTTTAAAAAAACCTGTTGGATTGTAAAACATCAATATCTCGTAAAACACCTGATATGCAAAGGTTTGTTGACGATAAAGGATGTCGTTGTGACAGTTTAACAGATGATTCTGTATGCGATAAGGCTTTGAAGTAAACCATAGCTGTCGATTGGTCCGATAACGCACACTATGAAACAGCTATGTTTCATGTTGTCTATTTATAGCCAGTGGTAAAAAAATATTGTGTACTAAGAAATCTACAAATAATAATCGAGCTTCTTTATCTTCTTCTGGTACCACTGCATTTCTCAACTAATTCTATTTTTAATATGATACTTGTTTTCTTGAAAAGAAACATTTGAAACAAGTGCCTAATATTTACACTATTTCTTTGTGTTCTTAGTATATAAGAATTACCAATTTCGTGAGTAATTTAGATTAAAATGTTTTAAATGACATTTCTTCTATCAATGTGTTACCACAGTACAAGTAGTTTTCGCTCAGAAGGTGTGTGCTGTTGATAAAAGGTGTTTTTGCAAAAAAATTTACAACATATTTGTGAATATCAATTTTTACCTTATACTGTAACAATTTAATACTTGCGAGTAAGATTTATGTGAAGCATCGTATAAACAAAAAATGTCACAGAATTATCTTTTGGTTTTTCTCTGAAAAAACCACACCCACGGAATCATGTGTAAACACAATAATACCATTTGCTATTTATATAAAATTTTTATGTTTTTCAATGTGAATTTCTGTTTTTTTGTTATATTTATATATATATATATGATTGTTTTTATTGCTTTTTTCAATAATTTCTCCGACTTATTTGTGCAAGTTCTTCGTCAGGGCTATGTTTACATGCAATTCCATTTTTACGTTGTTTTTTTGTAAATTATGCTTTTTTCTAACAATGATAAGTATATACGTTGAAAAATGCTTCGTTTCGTTAAGTATCAAGGGTTTATTTGCAAAGATACTTATTAATCGATATATTTCTATTGGTGTGACCGATTTTTTTAAAAAAAAATTGTATTTTGTATGTTATAATGTGTTTTGTAACTTTATTTTTTTATTTTCCGTTTCTTTTGTGATTAAAACTGCTACGAAGATTATTCTTTATAATCAATTATGTTAATCTTTCCACATTTTTTCTTTGTTATTTTATTGTTGTTTATATTTTTAATATAGGCCTTTTGCTGATGTTCTTGCTTTTTTATTTTAAATTTTCAATATTTTTACAGATTCGTGATATTTTCTTTGATTAATATGCTCTCTAGTTGTTTTGCTATATTTTTCAGCATTAAGCTTTAATTTTAAATGGTTAATTATATGTCTCTTACAGATTTTTTTTCACCATCTGAAATTTTTTAATTGATTTTTTGGTGTTGTATTGTTCAATTATAATAATATATCTGTTGGTGTTCTTTTTTATGTAATGCAGAATATAATAAAACTTGAAATATCCTTTACTTTGATTATTGTACACGTTTTTCTGTATACACTTTATTGTTTGTTTATCGTTCATAATAATTCTAATAATTATTTTGCAAACTTGTAAAATAAATTATATCATAAATTTATCTGCTTATTTCAAACAGGTAAACCTTTTCTACATTATTCACTTTTTTATAAAATTACTAAACTTTTCCAGAGAAGTACACAAATTTCTTTATTTCTTCTGTTATCCTATATTTGTTGCCTTAAATTATTTCAGTATTCTTTATAAAGTTTAATGCCATATTCAGGATATTTTCTCGGATCAAATTGGTCTGATTCTAAAAAATAATCTGATACTTTACTCTTACTCATTTAATTTATTATTTATATCATCCATGAAATCCTACATTATATATATATATACTAAAATAATAACAATTTTTCTCTGTAGATCACATTGATATAAAAAAATTAATGTTTACGGTTTATGCCAAATGCTTATTTTCAGAAATTTATATTCACTTGACAACAACATGGGACTTAATTGCATCTAATATATATACACTTTTTTTCAATTTTAAAATTTATATTTTTTGATTGATGCTAAATCAAATTTCAAAAAAAATCTATTAACAAAAAAAAATGTGTGTTTCCTTTAAACACGCATATTCTAGTTTGAAGTCTAAAGGTTAGAGGATCAAGCCAGCCAACTGTCCTGTTTTATCTTTTACTGTTTTTAGAATCAGAAACATTGAGAGGCATTTTTAAAATCTTTATACTTTTATTGCTCTAGCTATTTAAGTTTTTTGTCATCATCGGTGACCAATAAGTTTATAAAAAATCAACACCAATATCGTATCTGATTTCATCAATAAATTTATAAACAAACAAAAATTATTCGATCAAACACAATCAAATATAAAAATAATAATTTTTATTTGTTGATCTTTTTTCCTGATAAATGCTAAACAAACAAAATATTATGTATTTATCAAGCAGTTCATTTAAACTAGCTATTGATTTTCTGTCTCATTAATACTTAAAGAAAAATCAAGGTATTAACTACAAATATTAATTATGCAAAATACTATTTTTAAGAATTTTTATGTAAAATAATATGAATAATAAGACTTAAAGGGATAAATTTATTTTACTGTTAATTTTTTAGATGTTTTTTGTCTGTAAGTGTATTATTTCATGTTCAATTGATCCCCTGGGGATTTATTACTGAGGAAAAAAAATTTTATGTATTGTATTAGATTCTGATTCTCGGATTATTTCATCAACTTAAAAACTATGAATATGAAAATATAATATGAATGGCTAAATTAAGCTGTAACAATAAGGTTTGCAGTTAAAAATATAAAAAATACATTTTTTTATTTCTAAGCGATTTAGAGTTACCATTAATACCTGAAAATGACGATCCTAAAATAGTGCGATATATATATTAATTATTGTAAATTGTATTTTGTAAAAATAAATGGGTTTAGTATACAAAAAAAAACTATTTGTTCTTTAAATAACATCATTTACGAAAAAATGTTTCTTAATAACATTTTACTTTTTAGTTATAGATGCGTATTTTTTGTTTTGTTCGTTTTTTAACATTAAAGTTACTACTAAAGGTAGTGAAGATAGTTATAATACAGAAAATGTCTAATGTTTTGGAATAGTGAATTTAATTAAAAATTTATAAAGTTTCAGTGTAATTTTATAACTTTGTTTGATAAAATTAGATATTAATTCGTCAAAAATCATTTAACACTAAAATTGCTTCTATTCAAAATTTAGAAATCCTTGTCGAAAGTAAAGACAAAATACCTGTAAAATATAAATATGATATAAAATTTTTAGCGATATCAATAATAGATTAAAATATTGATATGATGAAATAAATTTTTATTTTTTCTTTATAAAATACACTTGGTTGAAAATGGGTTTAATCTTAGATTTTACTCCGCACTAACATATAAGAATAAATGCACATTTTTCACAAAAAAAGAATATGCAAATTTAATATAAATAATTCTTTATTTTCAAACCCTGTAAGTAAAAAATCTATTTAATCAAAATATATGAGGTTAGCTATTAGAATTGATATATTTTGTTAATTTATAAATCCTTGAGATACGAATTTTTATGGCAAAAATTGTTTGTACTGATATTTACTTCATATGTGCTAGTTTATATTAACATGTGATAATACTTTTTATTGTTTTTTTTCTGACATGTGTCATTCATAATAGAAAACAATTAATTTAGCGAAAAATGTGGTTTTTTAGTATAAAATTTTTTTCCACCGAATGTTAACTAATTTGGCTGATTTGAAATATAAACTTTTTCTACTAACTTATACATTATATAAGTGAAACTAAAGAAAAGAATTTTTTGTTGTGTGATTGATGAAGTACAATTAAATAAATTTAAAATGGGAATATTTTTTGTTTTTGTGTATTTCTATTTAATTTAGCAATCATTATATTTTTTTTTGAAAAAAAACATTATGAACCCTTTATCAAACTTCTTAAAAAATATTTTATCTATTCTATGATATTTTGATAATCAACATCAATTACCAACAAAATCAAATCTTCATAAATTACTTAATCAATTCATATACTTTTTTATCAAAATTGATATATTGGTCAAATTTTAAAAAAACAATATAATTTTTTTACTTACTTTCGCTCAAAATATTTAACATTTTATATATTTTTAAAGTATTTTTATATTTATTTAATTTTTTCAAAATACATTTAAAAACATTTAAACATTTCAGTTATAAAATATAAACGACATAAATCAAAACTGAAAAAAAAACTTATTTAATAATCAAACCAACACTTGGACTGCAATAAATATATTTATTTTCTAAATATTATGACTAAACTTATATTTTTAAAAAAAATACTTTTGATTTACTTTGACAAATGTTGCTGAAAGTATAAAACTTTAGTTTAAAACTTTTTTATGTGTATTTTCAATATATTACGCATACAATAATCACGTTAAATTTGCTTTTTTTGGATAAAATTGTTTTATTTACTTCTCTTCTTCATTTAATTGCTAACGAACGATCAAATGTCGTTTATTTTGTAAAATAAATATAATTTAAAATTTTTGCATAATATCTAGAAGCTAGATCCTTAATCTATGTCAGAAAAATACGATTTTTAACATAAAACTAGAATTAAGAAATCTATTTTAACCATTTTTGTGCTTCAAAACGAAAAATGTAAATTTCGGTTGCTCTTTTTTGATAAAATTTGCTTTTTAAAACAAAAATATACATGTTCTTGCTTGTTGAATTAGAGATATCTTTAAAGACTGAATTTCATTGTTTTAATCAAATACATATATGCTATGTTAGTAAGTATATATATATATAACAATTGATTTAATACAATTAGCATGGGTTTTTTGAATGTTTACACACAAAAACTAACAGATATTCGCAAATTTGATTTAAGTAGAGCAAAATAGAATATTTTGAAAGAAAGTGGAACATATTTTTTTATATTGAAATTTAAAGATGTAATATTGTTTATTAAACTTTTTTATATCAATCAAATTACATTTTCAAAATTCCACAATAAATGTAGTTAGATTCAAAGAAATTTTATTGCTTTATCTTATTTATTAATTCGAAAATTTGGATAAAAAATATATCAATTTGTCTCTAAATAATTCTTTCACATTCTTAAAATCGCCTTTATGTTATTGTTGCTATTGCGAACTTCAAGGTAATCTGATGATAATCAAGCCATGAATGTTATAATATCATTTTATAGGCCGTATACAAATTATAATTTTTTTAATATTTTAATTCTGGTCTTTATGGAAGTTTTTAGATTTTGTTATATGTGTTTTGCCTTAGTTTATCAATGTAAATTTTTTCGCAATAAAGTTTTACGATTCTGACATAAAGAAAATAAAAATTTTGCATTTAAAAAATATATATAATTTTACCAAAGAATAAAATAATTTTACCGCGGAATTTGTTCAAAAACAATTGCGATTTTTTAAAATTAAAGTATTTTATACTGTTAATAATATTTATACTTACTATCAATTGAGTTCTTTGAAAATGTGAATTTTTTTGATTTTTGATGTTATTATTCTATAATTATGGATCAAAATGTTTTTTCTGTTGTTGCAAATGTCTAATAGCATTTTGTATGTGTAAAAAATTTCTAAATATTGTTATTACAAAAAAAATATACTTTTTTAAAAATCAAAAATGCTTTTGTATATCAATTTTAATTTTCTAATGCAACTATCTTCAGGTGACGCAACCACACACTCAATCAAGTTGTCGCTATGCAGTCATCTCAAATAAAAAAAATGCTTTGATTGTTAGATTGGTGATTCTGCTGTATAGATGACATGGTTTATAAATTTCTAAATTCTAAGTGAAATAACATAATGGTTTTTGTATTTTTGCATTGCTTTATGTTAATAGCAGGCTTTTGAAAACTAATTAAAAAAAAACGTTTATCGAACTTTTGGATATGCAAAACCCTTTTGCATGAATTACATTGGATTATTTTAAATATAATATAATATCTTGTTTTTGTGAGACAAAATTTCAAATTAAGACACATTTGCTTACTCTTACCTCATCTTTTAAAGTTTGTTTTTTTAAGTTTTTTTATATAATTTTTTCTTATATACCTTAATGGTTCAGTCTTAAAACAATTTTTTGCGATGGTATAAGTTGGCGAAAAAAAATTTAATTTCATCCTTTCATTTCTAATGTATGTTTAAATTTTTGGTTTTATATTATTTCCTTTTTGCTAGTTATTTTATAACTTTTTGTTTCACATATCAGTTTTTTTTTCTGTAGAATTGAATTAAAAATGTGAATTAGCAAAAATATTCATGATGAAGATAACAAAACAAAATTTTTTTTGGAAACTGATTTTAAAAATATTTTAAATATAAATATAAGAAAAATTTACATATTTATGAATTTCAAGCATCAATTGGCACTTTTACTCGTATGATAAAGACACTAACTTAAATGATTATGTAAAACATTGTATAAATTGAAACTATTGAATTTAATAGAAATATGTTATAAAAGCAATGAATGATATCGCAGCAAATTCAAATTTATGAGATTACAATCTTACTCATCTGCCAAGTGAATAACAAAAAATACAAACAAACCCTATATTTATAAATGTTAAGAAATCTGTTTGATATTTTTCGTATTTAGAAATTCATATATTAGTAAAATATTGCATCATTTTTTGATATTTCGCATTTGATAACCAGTGCTGATATTAATAAGAAGATGATATTTATATTCTGAATGTCTTTCCGTTTTGCGATAAACTGTATTATAATCAAAGTTATAAAATCAAAAAATAATATGTAATTTTAACCTTTGTAAATTTTTTATTTGCTAAAATATTTATTCTTGATACAATTTAAATAACAAAACATTTTTTAAAAAGCATTTTTAAACATATTTTTTCACTTTTTTTATGTATAATTCGTCCAAAATACAAATATTATTGTTAATAATTTTTAGTTTTTCTTTTTGAAGATAATCATGTTTCTATTTATCGCTACATTTAGATCAAAATTGGTATATATAAGACGCAATAGTGTTTATTGCGGTTTTTAATTTCCTCTTAGTTATATATTAATGGTTTTTTATGCTTTTTATCATAATATTAAAATATTGCATAATTATTGTAAATGCAATTTTATAAAATTCGAAATGAAAATTGTATTATTTGGAGAAACGTAAGCTCCGATAATTTTTAGAATTTGATTTTGATTGTTCATTTTTTTTTTGTTTATTTGTTTATTTGTGCTTTCGTGCTCTTTAAAAACACAGAATAAATGTAAAATTATTAAATTGTCATCAAAATGATTATATATTTTATCAAGTGATATCTTATTTCCCATGGAACAAAGATAAAAACAGATATTAATTTGGTTTATACATTTAAATAACCAACTAATATTTATAAAACATTTTTGAGGTGATGTAGTTGTATATAAAAAGAATTATTTTTTTCTTAAAAACAAAATCACAAAATATAAAACCGTTAAATTAATCAATATATATTCTATTATACTTTAAAAATTCATATAGAGGTAGATATTAATTAAAATACGATTAGTACATTTAAAAAAATTAAATACATGATAAACTAACGATGTATAATTATACTTGAAATATCGCTTTATATTTAAAAAGTGCGTTTTTAGGTAACCCGAAGCACAAATATCTTATACTTGTGAACGGAAAATTTTTAAACCGAATAAATAAACAAAATATTTTTCAATATAAATTTCAATATTCTTAAAAATTATTTTGGTTGGTATGGGTTATTTTTGATGCACTATCTAAACATCTATTATTTATTGTTTTGTTTTTTACGTATAATTCTATTGTATGTCTTTTAATTTTGTTATTTTTATTGTTGCAAATTTGTTGTTAGTTTCTTTTTTTGTTATTAAGGTTTTTTTGTGATTTTGTTCCGTTTATGTAATTTTACATATAGATTGCGATTTTCCATTCTTTATCTTCGTAGAATCTTTTCAAAATTTTTATTTAAAAGTAGCTAATTTTCTTGATTTTTTTAAATTACTTATGATATGCTTTAATATGACGTATATCTATTCAATATTTCTAGCAAAAAAAAATTGATAGATTAAGAAATTTTTTTGATATTTGAATAGGATAAATTATGTAATTTTAAACAGAAAACCCAGTTGAAATTTAAAAAATTTATTAATTTTCTTTAAAAATGCATTCAAAATAACTTTTATAAAGTGACTGCTATATTTGTTAAATTTAAATCTTATGAATAAAGAGGATATTTTTTTAAAAAGATGTTAGTGGTTGGTATAGATAACGTCATTATCAACATTCTTTTTTTCTTTTCAGAGTTATTAATAGATTGTCATTGCTTAAATGTGTTTCTTGGATCTAAAAAAGACAGTGATGTAAACAATGATATTGCTACATATTTGCATTTTTTCTCGAAAATATAAAAATGCGTCATTATTGGTTTTAATTATTCACTATTAAAAAAATTTTAATTAGCAGGGTTGGATGATCGGGTCTGCCTCTCGGCTTGCCCGACTTACCCGATTTAGAAGAATTGTTAGAAATAGGAAAAGACATTAAACTTCGGTAAATGTTTAAAAAAAAGGCTATTTAAGCCTTTTTGTGTTTTTCTCAAACCAATCACATTTTGATTAAAAAGATCAAATTATTAAAAACTTCAAAAATCATCAATTTCGTGGATATTGTGAACCAATATCAATTTATCATGTCAAATTTTGATCAAAAATCAAAAACACCAATCAGACGAAAAACACATCAAAAAACACAAAAAAGATAATAAACATATTTTGAAATGTGCAATAACAAATTACTTTTGATACCAAAATTTCCTGGTGATTCAACATCATCAACTAGCAGTACAAAGAAAAAAACAGTAATTTTCATAAAATAAATTACTACGATGATTTTCGACTTAAAACCCTAATTTACTGTAGAAATAACAACGCATCACCGTTAGTTCATATAATTACAGATCAAGAATATTGAAAATATTGATCGAATTATTGATGCTTAAAACAGTTTAGAATTTTAAGTCAAGTATTTAATTGTTTAATTATAAGCAATAAAATGTAAACAAATGATAATGTTTCGATATGTGGTCTTTTATGGACAACTATTCTAAAAAACAAATCTTCCACTTTTAAAGAACTTTTGTTTTTTTATATATTAAGAAATATTTGAACATGAAAAAAGAAGTAATAAAATACTAATTATTGTTATATACAATAAATCTTTTCAAGCTAAATCCAACTATATTTTTTATTATAAAAATAAACATTTAATTTGGGAAAAAATCGTTGAATTCAATGTTTATTCACAAATATGTAACGATTTGATTAGCTTTTTTGGTGGATTTTGGAAGAAAAAGACATATTATAACAATATTCTTTCGATATATTTTAACTTTTTGCGTTCAAAAAAGATTTTTTTGTAAATATTTTAATATAATTGTTTTCTTGAAAAAATTGTATCAACGAATTAGAAAAAAATATGATTTAAAATTCAAATTTAAAATTTTTCTTATTATTTTTTTTATTATATTATACCACTTAGAACACTTTAATTTAATGGGAATCTAACAAAATTATTCTTTATCTTCAGAACAAACCAATCAACTTTCAATGAAAATTTTTTGTGGAACTAAGTATTACAAGGGTTTTTTAACGATCATATATGAAAGAAAAAGTAAAGGATTAAAAAAAATATAAAAAGTAACCCGAAAAAAATTTCACTGTTTTACAGCTCAATTTCACTTTAAATACAAAGCCCTTTTTTCCTTTTTTGGAATTTATTGATTTTTTTTAAATATCACAAGTATTTGCCCAAATGTTCGCTTTTTAAATTGTGTGTGCCAAAAAAAAGAATATATCGAATATTTATTATTTAATAAAAATAAATAGGTGCGTGATTTTATTAAATAGGTAGATGTTTTAGCTCATCGTGTTTGATACTCTGAATGTTTTTTATGGATCGAAAAATTATGAAACTTCGCTTTTTTTACTTTCTCTGTACATCCGCTTCTTTTCTATCATCTTTAGGATTGGATTTGTGTTTTTAAATATTGACCTGAAAAGCAAGTAAATGACTTAGGCATGTAGCAGGAATTTCTAATTCTCGTGCTTACAATGCATCATTATTTATCCTTATATTTTATGTGTAGTGTTTTTTTACTAAATATTCTATGTTTTATTGTATTTTTTATACTTTTTTTGAATTCCATTATAAAATTGTACGGTTCTCACAAATACTCAATACAAAAAGATAAAATAGGATGCCAAACATTCTAATTATGAAAAAATCTTAAATTTTTATATTTTAAGAATAAGACTTTTTTAAATTTTGATTTGCAACTTATTATTTGTAGTTACTTTGTTTACCAAATCGAATGGACTAAAAAAATCTAAAAAATCTAATAAGACGTAGATGAAAATATGTCAATATTTATGCATAAATATAATTTAAATTTCTATAGTTTTGTTTCTAAAAAATTTATGATCTTAAAATTATAGATTTTAATAAGATAGAATATTTAAAATCTATTGTGTTAACATTACACTAATTGTCAAGGTATTTCGATACTAAGTAAGATTATAAAAATATTTGATGGAAATACATCATATTCAAAAAATATTAAAATACTTAAAGATGTTTATGTTTTACTCTTCTGGTGTTTTTAAAGGATCTGCCGATGAAAGACTTGATCCTTAATGAAAGAAAAAAGATTGTAAAAAAATAAAATAAATCTATTATTTAAATTTTTTCATTTTCAAAAAAAACATATATAGTTCAAATCCCAAAGCTTATTCCCTTTTTTTGTCCCAAATACATTATCCAAACAATTCGTTTGAATCAAATATTAAAGAACATAGAAAACTTTTAAATTCTATCAATAAACGTTATTTAATACCAAATATCATCTTTTATTTAATATCTACAGTCTGTGGAATTTCTATGTTTTACCACATTATATAAAAAAAAGTTTTATGATGTAAAGCTCGATTAATTATGAAAAATAAGACATAATATAATATATCCAAGCCTTTTGAGGGTATTGATGGTGTTGTGATTACGAGATAAAATGTAGGGATTTGGTCTATCATAAATAATTCTTGTGCCAAAATCAATGATGGCAAAATCCAATGCTTTCACTTGTTCATACCAACTATATTGTTACTAAAACCTTTCTTCATAAATTAATAGCTCCTACATGCGCTGTTGATTGTCTATGGTTGTTGTTGTAGTTCATGTGCTCAAAATATTATAATTTTTGTTTTTAGAATTGTTTTTTATTTATTAAATTTTATTTAAACTTATGATTATTATTGATTTTTAAAATGCTTAAAACGCTAGAGCCTTCAAATTCCTACTCGAACAAATCTTGTGTTGGTATGAAGAATATAATCATATTTAACACCTATATTTTGTTATAATATTTTAGTATATCAAATAACAATGTAAATCAGAAACATATAATTTATGCGTTTTTCAGTTTTCTATTTTTTTATATTTGGTCCTTTAATATTTCTCCGACTTTAGCATATTTAATCAATTCAAACAATCTTTGATTATAATTTATAACCAGCTGTAGACAAATGCTTAGAAATATTGTGGTTCTTTTTAAGTGAATTTTTCTGCTTTTGTGTAAATTTATACGATCCAATAAAGTTTACTTTTAACATTTAAATTACAATTTCTTCGTGAGAGAGAAGTATAGAATATATAATAGTATTATAAACTTAATTTTTAATATTCTATATTCGGGAGGTAAAAAAATCTTCTTATCTTATTTTTGTATTTGGTGTGACCAGCTAAAAATTATATTTTTTTGAAATTTTTCAGAAAAACGTTTATTTAAAAAATAATATAATATGTCAACCCAAGCAAGATTTAGTTAAACATAACTTCAATTAAGTGTATTTATTTGAATTAAATTGTGGCTAATTTTTTCTCTGATATATCCAACGCTGTATTGACAAATTTTTTTTATACAAAAAATATTTATTTAATGATTTACCTATCTTTTTAAAAAAAAGTAATTTCCTTGTTCTTTCTTACAGCTTCCTCTTGAATAATAGTTGTGGAAATTAGGCTTGAGATTTTTTATCTCGTGTAATAGTAGGTATTTCTCAGGAAAGTGGTATTTGAACGCGTTTAGGTAGTATTCTGTATATTTAAAGAAATATGGGAAATAAATAAAACAAAACAAATTAGGTTGGTAATTTATTTATTGTTTTATTTATGATTAATTTTATAAATAGTGTAAATGTTGAAGGACAATTTTTAGGCCACAAAAGTGATAATGTCCAATTATTCATTACAAAACTCAAAGAGTAATTATAAGAAAAAAACACAGTAATTAACCAATTCATCTTACTGTTTTTTTAAGCAGACAAAAATTTGTATTTATTTAGAGGTTTTTTTTTACATTGTTGACGAATCTATCACAAATATAATTTAATTATTTGGGGGATATGTGTTTTTATTATATATTCGCTTTTAGATAGACTATAAGTATGTTTATCATTATAATAACGTTCGTTTCGTTTGTATTTTAATCAATCGGAAACATAATCAAAATTCTACCATCAATAAATGCCGATAACATTCATGGTTAAGGTGAATTCCTCTTTTATTCATTGTTATACCAATGAATATATTTTCAGACGACAATATATTGAATGTATCTTTCGCTTTTTTATTAAAAAAAGAACAAAATCGTTAAAATTTCATTATTACTTTACCTATAGTATCTAAGCAAATAAAGAATCACTAAAATGTTTATATCTCAGATATTTTATGATATTTAGCCTTTCTTAACTAAATTTTCTTTAAAATATTGAAAAACGATGTAATCTTCGGCAATTTCATAAAAATGTGATATTTCGAATAAATTATATTTTTTGAAAATTATAATTATACTTATGTAAAGTTTATTATCCAATTTTTGCTTGACTTTATCGGTGAATTCTGCTATCATTCAATCGCTACATACTAATATTCTGACATCAAAGTTAGTTAAAAAAATTAATAAAACATATTAAACATATCTTAAAGAAAAATACATCTTTAACCTTATATTTAGAAAAATCATATTTTAAGCTATTTTTTGCAATTTTGGCACTTTATATCTACATTTCTCAAGTTTAAAAATAGATTTCTAAGTTAATGGTGGTGCAATTTAGGAAAAATGCAATTTTAAAATTCTTTATTTTCTAATATCTAGTAATTTGGATAATTTTTTTAGAAATCAAAAACCACTAACACCCTTTGATCAATCGAACTTTATAAATGTCAACATTAAAAGAGGAAGATGAAGTTTTTGAATATTATTTTCATAATCTATCTTGTGGAGAAAAAAACACAGTCAAAGAAAAGTATAAGTTAATATACTCACGAATTTCGGATGCAATAGAAAACAGCTCAAAACAAATATTATTGACCAATTCATATGAAATATCATTATCAATGATAAATTCTTTGTTCGGATCATTCGAATCTATAGATTACTGTTTAAAAATACTCTCATATACAATAATAAAGGCTTTATCGATTGAGAATATTTATAATAATTTTTTACAAATAAATGTGCGTATTTCGTTAGCAGAATCATACGAGCTGCCGAAGGAGATAAAACCAGAAAAAATGAATTCACTGGTATATTTCGAAGGAACAGTGTGCCGAGTGAATTCTTCAAAACCTTTCATAGAATATTTAATATATGAATGCAGGGTCTGCAAATCAAGAAAGTCACTTTTGAATGATGAAAACAGATATAAGACACCAGCGTTTTGTCGATGTAAAAAATATATTCTAAGGCAAAACGATCCAAATATTATTTTAAAAGATATACAGCTGGTAAAAATTAGATTAAAAGATACTGATGAATATATTATGGGGGAGATTATTGATGAAAAAATCAATTCTTTGCTACCTGGCGACAACATAAGAGGCATTGGAATAATTCGCATAGGAAACGAAAGCAAAGGATATTTTTTAACATATTTAGAAATAAATAATTTTGAAGTAGGGGCACCTAAAATAAAAAGAAATCTAGCAGGATTTGATTTGGATACTAACGATCAGTTTAATGAGATAAAACCGCTGAAATCCACAAGTCAGATACAAACAAAAATTGAAAAAATTCAGGAATCGCCAAAAAATACCATATACACAGAAAATAAAACTTCTATATCACCTAATAAATTATTAGCTGTTCATCCAATAAATATTAAGAAAAATATAAACTCATCAATTCTTATAGACGATAGAAAATTGCATTCCCAAACGCATTCATCTTTATACCAAGAAAATCACTTATCTTTAGATCAAAAAAAAGTGAAAAAAATTGGAAATAAAAACATGTACGATTCTGCGAATAATATAAATGATGATTCCGATATTGATTTGAGGCCCGAAGAGTCATCAAATACCGCATTGCGTGTGTTAAAATATGATGAGAACTCGTACATATATTTGAACAAAAAAATATCGGGCAAAAATTCTGTTAATTTAACCAATAACTCACAAGAAAAATGTAATTCTATAAAAATTTCCAAAAATATTAATAGGCATGAGAATCAAATTAAGGGGTATGAAAAGGATATAAAATCTGCATCACAAGCCAAACCAAATATAAACAATGATATAAATGGATTAAATAAAAGTCCAAACGATTATCAGGTATTTTGTGAAATGTCGCAAAACAAGGATATATTTTCAATTATTATCAATACCATATATGATGATATTTATGGTTATGAAGAAATAAAGGCTGGTTTACTGCTTGGTGTTGTGTCAGGAAATAAGAAAAACATCCATCGTGGAATTAATGTATTGTTAATAGGCGATCCTGGATTAGGAAAAAGTAAATTATTGTTAAAAACATCACAAATAATACCAAAAACTGTATATTTGTGCGGAAATAATACGACAACTGCTGGTTTAACATTATCCTTAACGTTTGATACAAATACAAATGATTATGCAGTCGAAGCTGGTGCATTCATTTTAGCTGATAACGGTGTTTGTTTAATAGATGAGTTTGATAAAATACCAGATGTTCGAGCCCTTTATGAAGTTTTAGATGATGGGAATATTTGTTATAATAAGGGTGGTATTTATTATTCATTGAAAGTAAATACAAGCTTGATAGCTGCGACGAATCCAAAATTTGGGTGTTTTGATAAGAATAAAACAATTAAAGATAATTTAAGTTTCGATGAAAGATTATTGAGCAGATTTGATTTAGTATTTGTTATGTTCGACAATTATGATATTGATAAAATTCAAAAAATTCTGAAGATTCAAAATAAATCAGGTTTCAGCAAATTTTTAAATAAAATCAATAATAAAAAAACAGATAATCTATCTGATTCATTTCAGGATAACTGTAGAAATTCGGGCGATACAAAAAAATTGTTGGTAGGCGATGTTCAGTACAATCATACTACGAATACAAAAAAATTTAGGAATAACGTTAAATCACAATTTATTACAAAATTTATTAAATCAACTTACGAAAATAAAAATAGTGATCAATTAAAGAAATACAGTAAAGCCAATTCATCTGAAGAGGAAGAAGAAATCAATAATGAAATCACAAATAAAATTCTTAATATCACTAGAAACGATCATTTTCTTGAAAATCTAAGGGTAAAATCAGATAAATATGACATAGATCTCATTTGTAAATATATTCTATATTGTAAAGAAAATATTACACCCATTCTATCAAGAAATGCAAAAAAAACTTTAAAAGAATATTATATGGAAATGAGACTAAAACATGATGGTAATATAAGGTTATTAAAGTCACTAATATTGTTGACAGAGGCATATTCTAAAATTAATATGAGAGG
This sequence comes from Edhazardia aedis USNM 41457, assembly GCA_000230595.3. Classification (NCBI taxonomy): domain Eukaryota; kingdom Fungi; phylum Microsporidia; family Culicosporidae; genus Edhazardia; species Edhazardia aedis. The sequence continues at coordinate 108,128 of AFBI03000028.1, forward strand.
TGTATCTACAGAAAGTGATGCACATTTTATTGTAGATTTACATAAAAGAATACAAAAAAATAAAACAGCACCCAAAAAGAAAAAATTTATGGATCTACTAAAAGATATGAATGGGCTTGTTTGTACAAAAACAGATATTGAGGATATGTTGGCTGCGTGTGAATCAAATAAAAATGTTGATTCGACTATAAATAGATTAAATGTGGAGGGAATTCTTATTAAAGTTGGTTCAGATAAATATAAAATTAATATATAATTTTATTTTCTAAAGTATAATTTTTCTTTCAAAATATAATTACAACAATAATTTTTAAATCATAATTAGGTAAAATAGGTTTAAATGAAAAAAACTTAATTTTTTGGCGTATACTCATAAAATCACTTTTTACAAACAATTATATTGCATTCAATTTCAATTAAATTATATTATGTTTAATATCTAATCTAAATTTATAAATAACTTGTTTTTTTACATGAAATTTTCATTGTTATGGATTTGTTTTTTTATTTAATTCAACAACCAATTAAATATTTTCATCAAACGTTAATATTATTGCGTTAAAGAGATCCTGTGTATTATGTTTAACGCCTTTGAATGATGATATAATTTTCAGCGGCATATTTTGTTTGGTTTGTTTTTTTTTACAAAATATTGCTTTTATTTTAATTTTCAGTTTTTCAATATTTTAAACTAAGATTTAAAACAGTAAAATAGACAGTAGTTAAACTATGAATAAATAAAAAAACATTATAATTTTTAAGGAAAAACCAATGGATAATATTAATAGAATATAGACTGATCATTTTTTATTTTATTTGTGCTACATGTTAGATGAAAAAATTCAAATTTGGTATAATATAACTTTATTTAAAGCTTGAATATTCTTTTACTAAATAGAAAATATTATATTATAAACAATTTGCAGTAAACAACATTTGTTTGTTCAGAAAATTTTGTATTTTTCTTTTTCTCAGCACAATATTAAAAGATGTTTAGATTTGCCCCAAGTGAAAGATATAAGAATTTTAAACGAGCCATCAACAAAAATGTGCTATGTTTTACCTTCTATCATTAGATACCATTGCTCAATATATACGAATAGGGTCAAATCAAACTTCAATAACAATAAATGCCATATCAAACCTAATTATTTCGCAAATTATGCCTATATCTTTTATTCCTGCATATTTTCAGCGTTCTGCAAATGATCTAATCACTTCTTTGGGCTATAAATTTCGGCAAAATATGTTTTTTCATGCTCGAAACTTGAATAAAATTTGTTATGGATATCCAAATTAAGTAATTTATAAGGGTATGATAAAATAAGTATTATATTTTCGGCAAATATAAAATAAATTCATGTTTTTACATGTTTATTTAAATAATTAGATTACTTGTGTCCGTTATTCAAAATTTTTATTATTTATTATTAATAAAGTTTTTCAAAATAAAGCCCAAGTATATATATATGATAAATACTGAAATATTAAAAACCAGTACATATTTAAACCGCGATTTACCTCGATTTTATATATACCTCGCAATTTTACCGCATTCGGAATACAAATATATAACCAAACAAGACCTATGCTATGAAGGAGGAGCCGAAAAGATCAATTTGTTGCAGGTAATAATTTCCAGTTGATGCAATCAGAATAAATCAAGCCTAAATCCAAGAATAAACTAAATTTAATATAAATTTTTTCTTTAATTAATATTTAAAACTAGAAAGTAAATTACTTATAAGTATAATTAGCTATTTATGTAACAATTTTTTATATGGTAGAAGTGATATGCAAAATATTGCATCATGGATATTTATTGTGCGCATAAGTATTAGATTTTTAAATGCTTTTTAAGAAATCTAATAATATTTTTTACATGTTTTTGAAAATTTAAATGTTATAATCTCACTTCTATTTTTTTGTTGTTTGTTTTTGATGTTGCAGATCGGCTTTAATTGGCACTGAATAGAATATAAATTTCTTTTTTTCTATAATTAAAGCAAATAAAATATCGTTTTGTAGATAGCTTTATAATGTATAATGCTTAGAGATTATCTTTACAAAAACCGAGCTATATAAAATTGTATCAAGCAGCAAATTAATTAATGGCGGATGTTATATTTAGCAATTTAAATTTGATGCAAAAAATGACACACGCATCTGAACGACCTATGATTTTGAATAATTTTGTATCGATTTTCGAACCTTTATAGACCATTAGGTAGCATAATGTAAACACAAGTTTGATTAACTACACATTACAGATATATTTTTTTAAAAAGAAAATTATTTGTGAATTTCTTATTTTTAAGTATGTTAAGTTTTTGGCACATTAATGATGAAATATATCATTGAAATACATAATTGTTAAAAGTAAACAAAATTAAATTGTTTTCATGCAATCTATAAATATTTTTTTAATAAGTTTAAAGATTCGAAATTTTGTAATTGATTTTTTTGTTTGTACGAAGTGTTTTTACGTAAAAATGTACTATAAATTGTGATTATAAATAAATTATATAGCAATTTTTAAGGTACTATTGGTATTGAAAGAAATAATTTATACCATACAGAGACCTTTGCATCAAGTTTTTTTTACCATTTTAATATCATAGTATTGTATATTTTTTACCAAAACAACAGATTGCTTAGACGAATGTTCGGGATAAAATCCGTAACTTCCTCTCGGTCATACATAAATATGTGTCTCATAATGCGGAAAAATCATTCAGAATAATCAAAAGAACTAAAATAGCACAACGCGGATGATCAACCAGATTTATATCTGTCGCTGTAACTCAAATTTATAATAAAATAAAAAAATTACAATTTTCTTATACTTATTGTTTATTTTTTATATATTTATGCTTTTTGCGCGGAGAATCTTTCGTGTGCAGAAGTTATTAATACTTAAATTTATGTTTTGCAGATTATTAATACACTAAATTTTTTCTTATGATATAGGATAAAAAATTTCATGGTAAAATGAAAAATAAACTACAAATATTCAAAAAAAACGTATAAAAGTATATAATACACAATATTATAGCCATTTATAGTAAAATGTGCTAAAAAATATCTCTGATATTTTAGAGAATATATCGATATGTGTAATTATGTTTGCGAAATCCGTCTCTTTTTTTGATTGCTTTAAAAATAATAAAATTGTGCTTTTAACATCTGTATAAGTTTTGATAAAAAAAAATATTGTTTCTAATAAAAAACAACGATTATAAAAAGTTTAAAAATTTAATAACAAACAAAATATTCAACATTTGCGCTTGAATTTTTATTTCTAAATTGTTTTTAAGAGAATGTTTTTTTTTATAAAAAATATTTAAAAGTATTTCAATGATGTTATATTTAGAAAAAAAATTCTAATGTCTATCGAAAAATTTAGATAAGAATAATTATACAATGATTATGAATAACTCATCATTTTATGAAAAAAATCAAATGGATAATAGTGAAGAGTTTGCATGATAAAATGTTAATTATCTCTTATTTTTGGTCATATAGAGTGAATGATGGTGTTGTCCTTGCTAAAAATCTGTGTAAATTTTTTTGTAATTAATAATTTTATGAATTCAAGAAAATTACACTTTTAGTTTCGTTTATCTTTTAAATTTACAAATACTTTTTTTTATGCATATTTAATACATGAAGAATGAAGACAAAATGAAATAAGCGAAAAAAAACTAACTGTTTTTCAAACTTGAAATAAAAATATATTGTAAGAAACCCTAAAACAATATAAATGAATGGCCTAATACTAAATGATGTTTTATATAAAAACAAACGGATGATTTTTGTATTTAAATATAAACATTTAGGTAAACAAAACTTAAAATTGGTTTTTAGATAAAATTATAAGCGAAAAATCTGTCCGTTTGCGCAAAAAAATAAAATAATTAAAACAGAAGATACCTTTTCTGATATTTTGGGTGTGATGTATGGATTTGTGTTAATGAATGCTCATGTGTGAAATAATCATTAAATTTGGGTTTTGTATAGATCTGAGATATTATATTTTATCAACCTGTGTGCTGAATTTTGCGAACGAAATATTTAGGTTTAAATAGATTGGATTTTTTCTTTTCTAAATTTCTTTTGTGAGTAAATTTTGATCCTTTTATTGTGAGAAAAAAATATTCGAAATTTAAAAATAAATGTAAAACAAATAACACAAGTAAATATATTTTCAAGGATACTATTTGTTTAGATATTTGTGTTTTTTATGATCAAATATAATAAATTTTGTTAAAAATTGAATGTTCATATGATATCTTTCTTTTATTTGAATTTTTTTTAAATATATTTCTATTATTTTTAATGATTTAAAAGTTATAAAGAAAACAATAAGTAAGAAATCAGACACAGAACATTAAATATTAATATTTTAAGGATATCAGAAGGCAATTTAAAAGGTGATTTTTTATCATTAAATTTTTATTGGTATATAACTAGTAAAGCATTTTTATAATCTCATTATTTTACAATCAAATGGTAGAAATTTAGTATCCAAAAAATTAAAAAACTGAATAGCAAATTCTAATGCGCTAATCAACGCTTATAAAACTTATTACTTACAAAAAAAATGTCTAAATTATAACGGTAATTTAATCGTCTTTTATAATTCAAAAAAAAATATTCAGAAAAAATATAAATATTTATAAACATATGAATAAAAATTTCAAATGTTTAAATTTATTTAAAATCTTTAATAAATACAAAAAACCCTCGAAAATACAGAAAAAAATCATTGTTTTTCTTTTAATATTCTCAACGTTTTATTGGATTTCACTCTTTAATTGCTATCGAAGCAACTAGATATTGATATTGTAATTTTTGTATGAAAAGTGCAGATATTAATTCAAGAATCCTTCATAGTAAATTTTTCAATAGATATGAAATAAAAATACAAAAATCACAATTCAATGCGCATAATGTGTATAATGTTTAAATATAATGCACAAATATCTACGCAACTAGTTGATTTTTGATATTTTTCATATGATGTATTTTGCATGCTTATTAAAATATACTAAAAAGGCTCTAAAATTTTTAGAAAATCAAAAAAGTATATATACTATTATTTTCAGCTATCATAAACTCTACATATTATTCTTGTTGTAAGAAATAACTGTCTTTTCAAAAAAAATTTAATAAACTCTGATATCTTAGGTCGTTTTCCCAGTTTACAATATTAAAAATAACAATTTATATTTGTATATATAAATATCACCTTTGTCAGAGGCCTATGTATTAGTTTAGCCAGTCATAGGTGACTAAATCATAAATTTTAAACAAAGTATAAGTTTTGAATTTAATAAAAAAAATTCTTTTTTTTATTATTATATAGCGTTTATATGTTTGTTATCTTATTCGAAGATTTGATTTGTAACATTTTATTATAAATATTGAGGTTAAATCTTTTCTATCTATATAAAAAAGACAAAAAACAAACACAAATAAGTAAATAATAAGAAAACAAACCATATTAATGTTCATTTGTATACCACAACATTTTCTTTAAAATATATATGTGATCATGCAATACTGTACTTTCCTATATTTATTTCAAAATTCAAAAAATTGTGTAATTTTGTAATCTTTTTTTTAATAATGTTTTGTTGCGTATATTTAAATATTTTAGGACATTATTTTGTTTGATATTTTATATATTCTTGTTCTGTAAAAAAACTTGTTTTTAGCGTCAAAAAATTATATAATATCGGTATTTATAAACTAAAAGCTTTACAAATCATTTATAATATTTTAATTAATCGCATTGAAAAAAATATATTTAAAAATCTGTGAAGAAAAATATTGGCAAAAATGCACTCTTTCATAGATATATTATTTACATTAACCACATTACAAAAAATTTATTCGGAAATCATTGAAGAAAAATTGTTGAAAAAAAAATTCTCTTTTTCATAGAAATATTTGTAATTAATATATAATTTCAAAAAATTAAATAGCAAAATAATAGGTAAAATGATAAAAAAAGTCCATAATAAAAGCAGAATATTATTCTTAAAAATTTACCATTATTAAATAGTTTGTTTGATTATATGCAAAAAACATAACATCAAAAATGTACACCTCACTTAATTTGAATGACCGATCTCCATAATTATATCATTTCACGAAAAAAAGACCCAATAAATATTAAAAGTATGTGTTATTAAAAACTTCAAATCAGTAAATCTTTATTATTATTCTTCAGTTGAAATGTTATGGATTTTTTTTAATATACAATATTTAAAAACTTTAAATTATCTACTGCATTAAAAAAGGTTCTTTAAATATGTTCGAAAACCTAATAAAATATCTTTCTGAGAAAAATAATATAAAAAGATGTTATATATTGCACTATTTATAGAAATTCTTTGAAGAACATTGTTTATTTGATTTTTATTGTTATAATATGTGAAAGTAATATAGATAAGATTTTTCACTCTAATCTACTCTTTATATACAAGTAGTTTGTATTTGTGTACTATAAAATTTAGACAATCGGATTTTAAACCGAAAAAGTGGTTAAGCGAATAATGATTTCGTTCAAAAAATGTATATCCTTATTTTCTATCTCCTTCATGAGTTCAATTTTTTTGATTTGATTATTCCTATATTTATATTTTGCACTACAAGTTCATATCTCCGCTTTTTTTAACGTTTTTCATCATACTGTTTTTTTTATTTATACATCAATTATTTTCAAAAATTAAGAAGAAACTGTTTGCAATATGTTGACAAATTTTTTAATGATCATTCTGCTTTCTATTTATACAATATTTTGTATCAACGGAACTGGCACAAGGTAAAAAGTTACTATAGTGAATTTTTTTGATCTTTTGTACGTTTTTGTTCTCTAGAAAGTCTCTTTGCAATTTCTAATAAATTTTGGTACAATTTTTTTTAACTATCAGTGAAAAAAAAATTCAACCAAAAATTATTTTGTTTTGTACAAACGAAAAAACTTGGATGCACGAACAACGGCACTAGCGGAAAAGCAAGAATTCAAGTTTTTTAAAAAAAATGGAAACCGCAATAAAAATTTCTGAAAGCTAACTTTAGGATAATTACATTGAAAGAAAAGAATGAAAATACTTTTTTTCATCATTCTAAATTTTTAAACAATTTATGATTATATTTTTATTAATTTTAGATTTTTGGCTAATTTTGGTAATATAAAAGTTTTGTTTTTTTATGGCCGAAATAACACAATTATTCATGTTTTAAAAACTATTTTTTAAATATGTTGCAGGTTCAATTTGTTTTGATCATATAATGTGCTGATATACTAGAAATATTTAGGTAAGAAATTTGAAGAAACCTCATACAAAGTATTACCTCAATTCATTAAATAGGCTGTGAAATATTTATTTGGTTTGATACTACCTATATTAGTAAATAAAAACAACAAATAGATTTTATTGTATTTGTTAATCTATAATAAATTAGTATATAAAACGTTAATTGTAAAAATAAAAAAAAATTGCTGCCATATTGAATTTTATTCTATTTTTTTGTTAAATATTGACAAAAAAAAAATCTATTGTTATGAAAAAAAAATCTAATTCATTGTATCTCTAAAACACACCGGTTTTTATATGTTAAGTTTGTAAATCTTTAGACATCTATATGTCATTGATTGAAGTTAAATTAAAAAAGAAAAATAATATCGATGTGATTACTATGTATAATAGCAATATTAATGATAATAATATAAATAATTTAGTAAAAATCTAGAAGATAAAGTGGTATTAGTGGTAATAAATATATATTATTTCTTAAATTTTTTATGTTTCTAATATCCAATGATTGTTCTTATATTATAATTGTTTTCCTATTTACAATCCAAAAATTTGTCGTTTTTCTTAAGATTACGCATGACTTATTTTTAAAGGGTATATTGTCGATCAACATCTATAGATATCAAAGCAGATATAAATTATAAAAACTGCTGAGTCAGAGCATACTTTTATGCGTGACATATATTTGATTTTCTGTTTATTGGTTAAAAAGATGGAATAGAATATTTTATTGAAGAAATTTTAACAAAATTGGTTTATTTGTTTTTTTATTACCACTTTGTGTTTTTCTGATTTATGTTATTTTTTTTTGACATGTTGTAAATACTAAAATGTTATTGATTATGAAAATTTGATAATAAATTTATTTATTATTTTTGACAGGTACATTGAATGATTGGTGAAAGTGTGTTTAATGACTAATAGTAGAAAATATAATTTTTTTTAAAAAACCAAATTTGTCTATTTATAGACAAATTTAATAGATAAACATGTCTTACAAAAATAATAATTTTCTTTTCAATTTTAATCTATCTTGATTATCCAACCAATAAACATAGATTAAAAATTTTAATAATAAAAAAAACATTAAGCGAATCTTTTTCTGTATATATTTCTCCTAAGCTTCCGCAATTTTTTTGGTCTAATTAGATTGTTCAAACCTTGCTGAATAAATGTTTTAAATAAATATTAATTTACAAATACAATCCTTAATTATTTCTGTCTTTTATCTAAATGTCATTATTTATTTATTTAATAAAAATGTAAAATTTTTAAATGGTTTTTATTGATATGTTTATTATAATATTTATTATTTAAATGAATTTTGATCATAAGCAGTACAACTTCTGCCATAATACTATTACTACTATAATTTCCATATTTATAACACATTTCTTCCTCATCATAGTTGTTGTTAGGTTTATTAAATATTATTGTTTATAAATAAAAAAAAAGTTAAGTGATTAATGGGAAATTTCCTAATGCATTTTTAGTTAATATTTTTTTATTTGTTAGTTTGATGTGTTTTACTATTGGTTTAAATACGATTTTTGATATGGGATGAACGAATGGTATTTTATAGGTTGGTATTGATAAGTTTATTGGTTTTGTAGTATTTTTGATGTTTGGTACGTTTAAAAATTGTAACTATAAATAAATTTTTTTTCTAAATAAATTATGAAATATAAAAACTTCTCATATAATATATCTAAACCAGCTTCTTCCAACAATAGTATTTTTTTAACGTTAAATATCTTTTTGCAATTGTTCTATTCTAGTATTTACAAAGTTATTTTTTTATGTATACTCAAATTCCTTTATTTAAAATAAAAATATACTTTATATACTATTTCAAAAAAAAACTTATTTTAATTATTATATTAATTTATTTAAATACAAATATATTTTAATAAACAAGGTGGTTTAATAATTCACATTATATTTTCAATAGTTTGATTGTAGAATATTGATTCTCCTAACTCGGTTCATTCATATTTGGTACGATCGAAATGAAACAATAATATTGATGTTTTTAACCTTAAATCGCTTTGGTAGATTTTATTCTAGTGGTATTTGTTGAGGCTAGACCAGGAAAGAAGAAGAAATTCTTCTGGATAAGCCATAGTAATAAACGTAGTTATTTTTTCATATTTAAAACAACTAAAATTCTAGAATTTATATTTATATATAATGCATGTCATAATTCGATCTAATGTTATTTTAATCCTGATTTACTTTTTTAAATTAAAGTATTTCGTTGAAAGAAGTCAATGAGCGAAAAACTATTATAACAGTGTTATTTTTAAAAAAAATGAATATTAAAAATAAAATTTTTTTTGAAATTTACCAAAATATTAACGTTAGTCCTAGGAACACTAACAGTATCAGTTTCAGAAGCTTTTTTTACAAAAAAATCTGAAAATTTAAAAACTATGACATAAAAAATATTATATTAAGAGAATATAAATACTATAAGTAATTCGATGGTGTTATTAAAAGTTTAAAACATGTTGACTATACTTTTGTGGTAAATCCTATTACCACAAAGCCATCCTTATACGGATTTATGGAAGCCAATGATGCGTTCTTTAAACATACTTCGGGTTTACCTTCTTTTTTACTACCCACTTTAGCCGCTTTATTTTACTTCCTTGATTTGCCATCATCTTTTATCTCCGAAGCATCTATTTGAACAAGCCCTTAAGATAAAAGATATACGAATGACTCAAAAGAGGCAGAAAGGTAACATGCGAGAAGATTCTGATGGTACCTGAACCATCAGTAGGATAAAACCTGGAGATAATATTGTAATTCGGTAAATAAATATGCTCGTAGCGATATTACCTCCTTTAAATGTCTTTATGTTATTTTCTCACGCCATTCCAAAGACTTCCCGTTGGCCTACGGCCACTTTGATTTATGTTTTCAAAAAAGAAATAGTTTAACGCACATACATTTTCATTAAGATAAATCATCTAGAACTATAATAATTTTTTTCAATTCTCAAAAAACTTTTGTAATATTTATCCCATCATAAATTAAAAGCAAAATTATTTAAATAAAATGATAAAAAGAGCTGGAGGTGTGCTTATTTTTTAAATATGTGCTAGTTATTCATGTTTTAGCTTTTACGTCTATCTGCTTTTCATACTTCTTAAGTTTCTTTTTCGTTTGGTAAAACCGTTGCTCTTTGTTCATGTTAATCTTAAAACTTTTTAAGTAAGGTTGTAAACACAACCCTATTATATTCGCAATTTTTCATATAAAAACTTTTCAAAAGGAAAACGCCTATCAGATGAATTAAATTTTTGTAAAATATTATATCTTTATCCGGTATTCGTTTAGATGAGATTTATATGTTATTTTTGTTTTTTTCTATTCATTTTTAATTTTCTTTAAGAGCAATTTAACAAAACAAAAATATTTTTTATGTTTTACAAATATTCCAGATGAATTTGTTGCAATTGTTGTTTATTTATCTTATTTAACTTTAATTGTTTTATTTTTTAATCAAGGACGACTGTTTATAGACTTCTTATATATACTGTACTATGATTATTTGATTTTTCTTATGGATGAAATTTGAAATATTAAAGCACGATAGCAACTATAACAGGTTATATTGGATATTTCTAATAATAATTTTTATTGTATATTATCTTTATTTGTTTTAACAACATTTGACTTAATGGTATTTGTATATTTCCATGGTTTTAGTGATCTTAATTTCTAGAAATAATTCAAAATTTTTGTAAACTATAATATTTTAATTCATGTTTTATGTTTAAATGGCGCTTAAAATTAGTAGTAATAATGAATTTCTAAAAATTTTACAAAATTACTGATGGTGAAAAGAATATGTACTTTTAAATGTAACTTTAATCTGTAAACATAAAATTTTGACAAAAACACAGATTATGTCAAAAAATGTTTTCAACTAATTTTTTGATGTTTCGAATTATTATAAAATCGATTATAAGGTTAAAAAAATTTACACGATGAAATTTATTTAAACCATGAATTATGGAAAAAGTATAATTTAGTATTTTATTTTAAAATTTCAACTATAATGAACGATTTTCAATGGGCAAAGAAACAATAAATTTGAATATATAATCTTTTAAAAATCCAAAATTGGTCTATCTACACTAAAAATGTTTGTTGAATAAATTTTCAGAGCATAAATAAGCAATTTTATTAATTTTTCTATCCCTAAAGAAAATAAAATCTTTTTTGAATATTAATAAAACTGTATTAATCATTTTAAAATATTTAACTATATTAATGTTAAAAATAATTTACATATATTAAATACTCTTTTATATACAACCAAACATCTTAGACATCAAATAATGCTTTATAGCATTAATATTGATTAAATGCTGAATTTCTGGATTAAAAACCTTGTGGAAGCTCAACATTTTGCTTTAATTTTATTTTATATAGAATATTATATCAAAGTTTATAATTATGGCCGCTAATTTAATTAAAAATGGTTTATAGCATATTTAATAATTCCAATTTACACATTATTATTGTTAAAAAAAATTTTAAACGAACACCATGACCAAAAAAAATTACTACCCGATTTTTTAAAACATAACAAAAGTATTGGTGTGGTTTTTCTTAGTTGCTATTTTTTTTCTTGCTCTTCTTGCTCTTTTTCTTACCTTTTCTTATTCTTTTTCGTTTTTTAGGCTTTGTACTCTTTCCATCGATATATAAATTTTCAAGCATATTCAAAAGCAAAATAGAATGTTGATCTTCTAAAATTTCAGTAAACATCTTGCTTTGTTCATTTTCAAAATCTTTGAATTCAACAGAATTTAATAATTTCGTCTTGTAATCTGAGAATGAAAATTTTGGATCGAAAAATGTTGTATAATTCTTGTAATTTAGAAGTACACTTGCTGGTATATTTTGAATAAGTTCATTTGTTGATGTAGTTAATTGGTTATTTAAATCATCTGACATTATTTAAATAAGTGCAAAAATATTTTGATAGGGGTTATATCTGCGTAAGTAAATCATTTTAATGTATTGATTATTTTATTAAAAATAAAAATATTTCCGGTGAAAGTTTCTAACAAATATTTAAATAAGGAATGGCAATTTAAAATTACAATTTTAAATATCTAATTATCTCTAATGCTTAATGAAAGAAATTGATTGATCCATAAAATTTTATTAAGTAATGTGTTAATGCAGTAAGCAGTAGAATAGAAAAGGTATTTCAATTGGTAAAAAGATTTTAACATTCAATTTTTCTTTTATATTGTTAGTATTTAAATTTAAAACAGACTATTAACAACTAAAATATTTTAAAGGAAACTATTTTCGTGATATATCATATTCAAAATTATAATAATCGCAAAACACATTTAAAGAATTTTCGTTTATTTTCGATATTTATAAAATGAAATAATTTTGAACATTGCTTTTTTTAACTTCTGTCCACCTCTTCTATTCTTACATTTTAAAAAATATTTTTTAGATTTGGCAATGTATATTTTAAAATAGTTTTTTTTGTCGTTAAAAATTTATTTGATGATAATACAAAATAAATAACATAACTTTAAATATAGATCATAAAACAAAATGCCAAATCTAAAAGCTCTAGTGGCGTAATGGTAGCGCATCTGACTTCTAATCAGAAGGCTCCGGGTTCGAGCCCCGGCTGGAGCGTTATTTTATACTGTTAATATAATTGAAATTTTTTAAAGAAATGCAATAATTCATTCTAATTACATGTATTTTCTTTTTATTTTAGTCTATTACAGAATTAATTAATAGAGGCGAATTATTAGTAGAATATGTTCATTAGACAAAAAATACTAACATAATATTACATTGTTTAAATATCTCTTATAATTTAAAAATTCAAAATTTAAAGCATAAAAAATATCTAAAGATTTATTTTTTGATCTGTGTCTTTGCTTTTAAGGCTTCAACGATTGCTTTTCAAACTTCTCTTTGTGTCTGATAATTTTTTTTTTAAATGACCCTTCTAAAATGATCCGATCTGTTACGAAAGAATACGTTATCCATGCAAGTGCATATCCTACAGAAAAGGTACGACATCCACAAGTATTTGTAATGGTCGTATACGCTAAAAATGAAATCATTGCCCGTTCAAAAATGAATAAAATCATCTTAAAAAAGTTCAAAATAAAGAATCCACTATTATTAAAAATTGAGGAAATTCAACCAAACAACTCCCAATTAAAAATAAATAACTATGGAATCACATATGTTTTCAGATCAAGAAAGGGAAAACATAATATGTACAAGGAATTTCGTGCTCTGAGTAAAGGTGAGGCCGTTGATATGCTAGTAAACGATATGGCTTCTAAACACAGAGCTCAAAAAAACTGCTTGGATGTGATTGAAGTTAAAGAGATAAATAATGAAGAGGTTAAAAGGATGAATGTGGCTCAGTTTGCCAAGGATAACGTTTCATTTCCAATTTTCAGGAAGCAAATATCAATTAGGCAAGAATTCGCACCACAAAATTCGGAATATTTTAGGTGAATAAATTGATTTAAACGTGAAATAATTTTAGAAAAATTATCTTTTTATTTCATATAATTATTTTTTCAGATCTATCAAATTAATATGTTTAGTCGGTTTTTGTTTGTACATCATATACAATCAATTTGTAACTTATTTTGAAATTAAATTTTCTAAATAATAATTTGCTTTCTAATTATCTGTTAGATACATCTAAAGATTTTTTTATGTAATTAGGATTTTTTAATTTGTTCGAATTTCACGTAGTCTGAAATTACATCTAAAACAATATTTGTGCTTTTCATGTATTCAATTATGCCTTTTTCAGTATTTATTATTTCATCATAACGAAAAAAATTGGTTATACATTTTTTGATCAAGAAAAATTTTTAAACTCAGTTTGAAACATTTTTAAAATTAAAATGATTGTTTTTATTTAAAAAATTGTGCATGCTGTTAAGATAAAATTTGAAAATTTAAAATTTTATTCTTTAGTCATCCAATCTAGAACTGATTACACATTTAAATTCTATTTTTTGTTAAGAATCATCATTTTTCAGTAATAAAATATCAATCCATTTTTTATATTTACATCCAGCAAAATATTTGTAGTTACTATTTTTAATTATTTTATTTCATAGCATCCAATTATTTGATAATATTATTTAAATTTTTTTATTGCATGTTCATTAATTAGCACAGATTGGTTTCAATATTTTATAACCGTTTAAGGAGACCACAAAATATATAGGTCAACACAATTAAATGAATATGATATAATAAATAGAAAGATAAATGTATTGTATATCAAATACGCTGTGTTTGTTAATCAATTAGTTCTTTTATTGATAGAACGATTAATTTATATATTAAAATTTAATAAATTTATACTAAGCAAACTCAAATATATAAGCATTCAATTGGGTAAGATATAAGTAAATTTAGAAAAATAAATAGTGTAAAATGTCTAATAAGCATAATAGTAGTAATATTTATAATAATATTGATATTAGATTACTTAGCTGTGAATATAATTATAAAGAAAATAAATATAATAAACGCATGATGATTTTAGTATTCTGGAATTATGAATTAAAATTTTTTTCAATGCAGAACACAAAGGTTTGTTATTGATTAAATGTAATTTTACTGTATTTAAGTTTTTTTTAGAGTTTATGATCAATTTAACTAAATCGATATGATTGAGATTATTAATTAATTTACTAATTTGATGATAATATATTTATTTACGATAGTCATTGTAAGTTAAGAATCTATTATTCAAGATTTTAGTAGCTACCACATTTTCGGCTTTAAATAATGATTCTTTTCTAGAAATTAATAAAGAATCTATTGGTTCAGTTTCAAAAATCCCAAAAAAGAATGATACCATCCCTTTAGGCAACAACCAACAGGAATATTGAATCCCAATACCACCAATATGAATTATATCAATATTTTTCAATAAACGAGAAGGTACTTATCTAAACAAAAACTTTATTTTTATGAAATAATTGTTTATTTTAATTATTCTTAAGCAGTCCCAAATATATCCTATGAAATGCCAGAATAAATATTGTAAATCAATAAAAATGGTGATCAAAACAAAAAATTGGTTTATAAATCATTTTAGATGTTGAATAGTCATGATTAAAATGATTTTTTATGTTATTATAGATTAAAAAAACCGTAGCGTGAAAAATCATGATAATAACGATAATTTTAAGAGATCAACTATTGCAATTAACGATATATATTATTCTATTCTGTAATTTTAAAAGTAAAATTTTGTTTTAGTATCATTTGACGTGTTTTTTAAGACTTTTCTTTAGTAATCTTTGTTTCATTAATCATAATATAAAGAATGTGCAATTAGAGTATTACAGATCAAGACCCGTATTTTTAAGGGCTATTATTTGTGAATGTTCGATATGTTTTTATATAAAATAATCTATTAGAAAAAAAATTAATCTTTTTTTCTTATTTTAAACCATATATACAATCTCGATTCATATTAATTTTTTCATATGTGTTTTTTTTTTAGCATAAATGTCGAAATTATATGTAACTTGTCTTTACTTGTCATCAATTGATTCGCAACAAAAGTCATGCATAATATCTAAGCTTAGCAACATTAAAAGGTTCCAAGCATAAAAATACCAATATCATAAGCAACTAATTTGAAAAAATATGTATATTTGCGCTATGCAATATTAAAATAAATGATTATAGATCTAAACAAAATATTTCCTTTTTGAATAAGTATTTACCATCAAAATTGAAAAATCCAACTAAAAAAATTTAGTATTAGAATTATCAGTTTATCATAAAATAAAAAAAATAGCTGTTTCATACTGAAATTATCTATATCTTCAAATAAAGTTTAAAAATTTATGAACCAGTGACAAAATGATTGTTGATTTAAAATATCAATTGATTACGATGCTACATTAGAAAATTTTTATGATTGATTGTTTTTTATTTTTTGTTTTGGCAGATTTAAATTTTTTTGATTTTTTCAAATAGTTGAATGTAATTGGCATTATTTATTATTTATATATTTGTATCGGTTTTAATGGTTTATTTGTGTATAATATCAGGATCAGATTAATGTGTAAGTTTTAGTTTTTTGGCGTTTTTTAATAATATATAAATTGGTCGTAAGCGGTTATGATAAGGTTTAGACAGCTTTTTCAAAACATGTATAACATGTTTTTCATGTCTTTTGATTAAATTAAATTGTTAAATAGTTTTAATATATCGGGAAGATAACGAGTTTATCACAGTAATCTAACCAAGCAAATTTTGTATACTATTTTGGAGGTTGCGATGGATATTAAGCCAGTAACACAAAAAATACAATATTGTTAGAAATTTTTATACAGATTTCTTCTTGTTTTTTATTACCTGCAATATATATGGTTATCGTGTTATGCCATTTACGGTAGTACACAGAAAATAAAATGCCTATTCTACGAAACAAAAAAAATTAAAAAGAAGTAAAATATGGTGAAAAAAAAATAATTTAGATATCATAACTCTACTAAAGATACGAAAAACTATAAAAAAACAAAATTTTGCCAATAAAATTTGTAATGACTAAATCAATACTCTCTCTTGAATTACCAAACAAATTTTTTCAATTCTGTTGTTTCTTTGACTTATTTAAATTTTTTTCTGTATATGTGTGCCGTACACCAATGGTGATAGATTGGTGCGGCGTGCAAATAAAACATAAAGGCAAAAAGAAAGACTATTCAATGATGAATGTTTATTTATCAACGGTAGGCTCTGACTCCCTGGTTGTTCCTGCTGGGGTAGTCCATTCGTTGGGCTTTCTCCGAATGCGTAGTATCTTTGTGCCTTTGCTCCTGCATTTAAAACCTTAAGGGCTCGAATGGGAACCTTTTTATAGGCAGCAAGGAAGGACTTTTTGGTGGGATTTATGGAGAAAAGCGAGGCAACAGTTCTTAACTGGGTATCCGTAGAAATGTTGCTTGCTAACGCTACTGATTGGCCTGATGCCAAGCTATTTCTCTTATTTGTGGTAATTTTAAAAACCACAATGTGTTATTGAAATTCTCTTTTTAATATTTTAATATTAATAAATTCTAAATAATAATAGGACTAGCTATTATCAATCCTTCATATAAAATAACAATTTTAATTCTTTACAAACACAAAAGGGCAGATAATATAAATTTTAAAAAAAATCTGGTTACAATCAATAAGAATAGTATAAATGTACTTTCTAATTATTGTAAGGACCCTTCCTTTGAAATATTAGTAAGAAACAAAGAGCTTATTTGTATATGTCAAAACAAAATTAAAACTTATGATTTTGCAAAAACTAAAATCCACATATTTTTAAAATTTCTAGTGTACACGATTGCATTATAGAAGAAAAAAAAATTTTGTAGCAGGAATCTCTATTAAAATTTTATTTTCTAATAAAACTAAAGAATCTCGACAATTTGTTTAATATACCGGTGTAGTTGGCTACTTTAATGAAAAAAATATAAATTTTAGGAATAAATTTTAACATTTTTAAGAGTGAAAATATGTGTTCTGTACCGATTTTGTAAATTTGGGGAAAGCAAATTATGCTATATATTATACTTCGAACACATAAATGTACTTTTTGGCGTTATTACCAGTAATATGAATCAAAAAAAAACAAAAATGTGACTAATATTTATGTTAAGCATTTGAAGCGATGTGAATAAATTTTTTCGGATTTGGTCAGAAGAAAAAATAACGCATCCATATTGTGCTAACTAAATTTAAAAATCAATGATATTTTATATTTTAAAGATCATCAGACACTTATTCAAAAAAGACACCACACTGGGAAACTTTTTTCATCAAGTTCATCACACTAAAAATATTTAGAGAGAGATACAGTGAAGTTAAATTGTTAAATTATGATTATAGACAAAAAAAGAAAAATAATATACGTTTTTCTTTTCAACCAATATTTTAAATATTTATCTTTATTTTTTTAGAGTTTATTTAACATATATTATTTTCACAATGAAATAAATTATGTTTTGAATTCATATTTTAAATTTGAATTTATAATTTTATGTGATTCTATGGCTTCGGAATCCCGATCATGTATTTTTCATTTTTTCCTCTGTTAATATAAGCAGATAATTTTTTTAAGGCATCAACCATAAATAAAATCTGTAAAAAGAAAAACACAATAATTTTCATAAATAAATTTACCAATTTATCCTTCTAGCAATGTGTTATTTGACAGTTTAAGTTGTATAATGTTTTTTTTGTTTTTATTTCTATAATCAATGTCATATATTGAAGATTTACAGAAACTGCTTGATCAGTTGAATAGTCAATTTTTAAAACTTTTAATATAAGATAGTGTTTGAAAGTGAAATATAAATACATTGTCAATTTATAACATAAAGAAGTTGTAAAATTTCGTATAAATCAACAAACTACAAAACAAATAAATTAAAACTATTTCAACAACTTTTTAGGTTTTTAATCTGCGTTTTTATCTGCGCGATTCTAGGCAAGAAAACCTAAAACGCGAAAATGCCATTGGTATCTTTATGTGATTTAAATAATACAGGTCATAGAATTATCATATATATCACACTGAAACATTAATGGTTTTATTCAGTAGAAATTCAAAAAATCGGCATTATATTCTGATTACTGCGTTACCTATATCGTTCTCTGGCTAAATACAAATAATTTTGGCTTTCTCTGCTGATGTTAATGTAATATTTTTCTATTTTGCATTTATTATTAACCATATATTTCATTTAAATAACATTTTTTATATTTTAACTATCTGATTGCACTATATATTTTAAGACAGTTTTGTTCTTGCATTGCGAGATATGAAAAATTTTTAACTTAAGATTTTATTGCTACTTTCTAATATTTATCAGTGCATCGCCTGTTTTTGTCATAAGTTTTTGAATGATAGTTTCATATCTAAAATCATGAATAATACATATCTTTATACTTTGCTAAAATTTTTACAACATGAGGCAATATTCCAATAATCACTTGTATGATTCAAATGCTTTTGAAATATGCTCTTTAATAAAAATCGTATTGTTTAAGATGTTCTAAACATATAAACACATTATCTATATAGCTTACTCAAGTATATCAATGTAGAGATTTGTGTAACATTGTTACACCATATCATAAATTTCTATTTTTTCAACTTTCGGCAATAATTCTAAAATAATTTCTCTTAAAAGAATAATTTGAACAACATCAAGCATAAAAAAAAAGAAGAATACAATAAAAAAAATCACAAAAACACACCTTTTAGGACAAAACAAAAATATTCGAAAATAATATTATAATAGATATCAATTTTCATATATCAAGAGTGGTTGTCTTACCTTTAAATCCCCAATTATTTAAAATCCTACAAACTAAAACGTTGATTTTACTTTTTGGTTTATTTTATATCTTTTTTTGTTAAAAACTTTACATAAATACATTCTTAAGGTACACACGATTAGTTCATGAGCATATATTTATTTTAAAAACATGCAACCTTTAAAAATCGTAAAATTCGAAAATAAAAATTCTTAAATTTGTGTTATAAACAATTTTTATATGAAATATGTATTTTTTTATGGTACAACACTAAATTTTCATTATAATTTTTGTTGTCCATATAATTTTTCTAGTATAAAGCATTAAGTTTTAATTTGATGTGAGAAAGATGATATTTCAAAATATGAAAAAAACCTAAAATGTTTCGAAATTTAAATGATAGGAAAAATTGTATTTGTTTAAAATAAAAAACATAAAACTTGATATTTTGGTTATTTTTTATATACCGAGTGCCATAGAAGCTAAATCAACCATTTTTTAGATACATTAAATTTTTTATGAACCTTTTTATCTTCATTTTTTATAGTGATTTCAATCGATCTTCCAGACAGATTTTGGGTTTTTCTTTTACGAAATTTTGAGAAAGTTATTGTGTTTGTACAGGTATATAGAAGATATAGTAAATTTTAGATTATTAAATCTTGTTTTTTATCGAGATAAAGATCTTCCATAAACTATAAAAACTAATATGAAATTTTAACCATGGGTTTATGTGAAATAGCGCGCTTTTATATCTAATAATTCTTTAATTTAGATTTGACAGTTTTCATCACAGCTGAAACTATATGATCTATTATATGGTTAAAACAAGTTAATGAATTTCTGTAATAAAAATTACGTTCATTTATAGAAGAAACTTTTACTTATCATATTTTATTTTGTTTTTAAATTAAACACAATAAATAAAATTTTTATCGAATTTTAAATTTATTTTTAAAAATAATAAGTTTTTATAAAATTAAAATTATAATCGGAGCTAGCAACATCATTTTATATATAAATTTTTTTATATTTTTATCAAAAAAAATACATATTAAAGATAAAAATTACACCGGTCAAAGAAAACTGGAAAATCCATTCTTTTTAACGTTTAAAAAATTTAAGGATATATTTTATAAAATTCTGAAAATTTTTATACATAATATGTAATTTTGAAAATACAAAATTTCAAATAAAATAGACACAATATTTCTGGTATGTATTCTAGTATTCTTCACAGTCTTCTTCAATTTCATTCAAATTTAAAGTTAATTAACTTGATTTAATTTAAATTCCACGGTTTCATTTCAAAAACCAAGTATCAAGAAAAATAAAATATGATGTGCCTTATGAGAATTCAAATTTATACGATAATGTATTGGTTATTGTTACGTTTTTTGTTAAATAATTTTTTACAACCAATTTAATTTTTTGAAATATGTATTTGTATGGATTTCTTCTGGATAATTGCGTTTTTTGTGCTTCTTTTTTATAGGTAGCAAATTAAATATAAAGTTTTTTTGTATTGTTTTATTTGTTCTGAAATTATTACTTAAATAACCAATTCATAATTGATCTATCGTTTTCTGTTATTTTTTCTGTATTTAAATTTTTAAAATACGAAATAATTATGAACAACATTTTAATATAATGTGTGTTTTAACATTCTTTAAGCACAAATGACTCAATTATAAAAATTTGTTAATATGATGAAAATATCGAGTTTGAAGATTTTAACTTCTTCATTTATTTTTTCCGTATATAAATTCTCTTTTTTCGCGATAGATTTTCTTTAAATTTCAAGTTTTTTTAATCATTAGGCAATTAAATATTAATATAAAAATAACAATAATTTTTGTTTTTTGATTTTTAAAAATATGATTAAATTTTTTGATTACAACTTTTAATTTAATTTTGAAATACTGTTATTTTCAAATCTTATTTTATTTTAATTACAGTATTTACAAATTTTTCCTTTCTTTTTTGCGCATTTGTTGTTTTTCTGACAACTAATTGCGGTCTTCCTTCACCTATTATAGTCAAAAAAATTAATATGATTTTTAACCACAAATATAATTATAAAAAAGGAGCCGTAAACTCAATTAAAATAAATGGATAATTTTTTCATATAATTATATATATATATATATATTCACAAGTAAAAAAATGGTTTTCTTTACCTATTTGTAATTGTTATTTCCATTAACAAGTTGTTTATAACTTCAATTCAACATATATACAAAAACATTTTATTATATAAAAAATCACCTGCCTTGATCAAGGTGTATTTTGTTTTTTGTAGTTTATTAATCGAAAAAAGGTTAAGTTTTTGATTATAAAAGATTTACCATATCATTTGATTCTTTTCATATAAAAAAAGATTATTAATGTCAATTTTATAATGTAGATACAATATTAAAAAAAATTTTGCTTGATATCTTATATTTTATATTATTAAGGTGCTAAAATATATAAAAAAACCAAATAATTATATTTTAAATTCTTTTGCTTCTTTAAGTAATACATTTATAAGTAATTATTGTTATAATTCAGAATAATTTTTTTTTGAAAAGTTTTCGCTCAAATATATTTTATAAATAGTAGGTTTTTTCGTCCTTTATGTTTACGGATTATTACAATTTGTATATAAATTTCAACATATGGTGTTAGATAAAAATTTTATGCCATTGATTTTCTTTCTGCTGATGTTTTATCTATTGAAATTGTCTAATATTCTTTTTTAAATGTACCTCTTTGCAGTTTTCTAACTATTTATAGAACCTAAAAAAAAGTTCTAAATCTATTGAATGTGTATAATAAAATATTTAATTTGCACTTCATATATGCGAAATTTCCCAGCATAGCATATATTTTGCGGTTATTAGATTATTGTTTATATATCAGATTTGCTGTTAAATATTGTTAAATACTGTGCTTGATCAAATTATAGCTTTTAAGGTTTTTTATCGGGTTTTTTAGTTTTTATATGTCTTATTTTTGAAGTCAATCAATGTTTTTGGCTTTCATATGATGACATTATAAATTCCTTAAAAAACAATTTAAAAATCGAAAATAAATTGATTTTTAAATTTTACCATACAAAGCGTCAAAAACATCCAAATAGATCAGACTATGGTTATTTTTTAGCCAGAAGAAACGACAAATATTATATTACTTAGAACTTGTAGAATAAAAAAAAACATGCTTCATGTAATTGTGATTAATAAACAAGAATTCTATCATATGTCATTTCGTGAAGTAATCACGAAATCGAAATTTATGTAATTTTGATGTCGCTTATATCAGTTTTGATATAAATAAATTCATAATTTTTATATAGCGTCATTAAATCAAAGAAGCACGTAAAAATAAAACATTCTGATTAGATAAAAATTTTATTATAATTCTTCAGCCTTACATCGAAATCATCATTCTTCAGCAGCAGCCGAAATAAGATGAAAAAGGAACTATAAGCAATAAAGCTTATAATATTTGAAAAAAAATTTTAATTTTTTTTTATATGTCATATAATTAAATAAAAGTTGAAGTGAAATGATTTTTGTTGTCCGAAAAAATTCTATATATCGCCTAATCTAAAAAGAAAAATTATGTAAACCGATTCAAAATCGAATATTGTAGAAGATTACGATTCTCCCTCTATATTTCAAATTTATTTTCTCAAACTATAAACATAGTTTTTAATTTTTTATAATGATATTGTAAATAGATAAATATTATATACAAAAAAGTAGATTATATTTTAAAACCAATCTCCGAATTTTCATGTAAATATCAAAAAATATAGTAAAATGTAATTTTAATTCAAACATGCTTATATTAATCAATAAGAAATAAAAACTTTATAGAATTACTGACTTTTCAACTAAAACCTTTTGTTAAAATCACTACGATAAAAAATGCTTATTTGTATTCATTTTTCAAATTAGATGGATAATTGCGCTGTGTTTGCACTTTATATGATAATTCATACATATCAAATATAAATTTTATTATTTTGATACACAAATACTTTTTTTAATAAAAAAATGACAGTTCTAAAATATTAGACAATATTGTAAGCATGAGAAAAGGAGGAAAGTTCTTAATTTTACTTTTATTAATTATAATTAAAATTTAATAACTAAAAAAATAAATTTTCATAAAACACTTTTATTTTTTAAATGCATTTTTTGTAATCTGTATTGAAAATTTTGATTAAAAAATCGTAATTGGTTTTAGTTATTATTTTTTTTGCTTTTTTATTCAAAAAATTGTATTATTATTTATCATCTCACACTTTTAAAAGTATTTTTAGTATATGAATGTAGTACCTGACAGTGTAATAAGGTTATCTGAGAACTGTAAAATTTAACTTCCATAGACTTTTAATTATAAGAATAGATTGCTCTGAGTGATTTATTATTAAATTATAAAATATAAGACAAAGGATGAATAATTTCTTTTAAATCACATGAAAATCATGTGAATTTTGTTTATTGCATTATCAATACTATTTTGCTGAATCTACGGGATTTGAAAAAAAAAGAGCTAAATAATGAAATTATGTTAAAAATATAATATGATATGTGCGATCTGATTTTATGACATTTATAGTCAAAATAAACGCTTAATACAATAAAATTTACAAATGGTTGACTTTTTATCACTAAGGTCGGTATTAAAAATCACAGGTGTATTTTATGTAATATAAAAAATTTTTCTAAGGAAAATTTATCGGTGACTACATAAAAATTGCATAAAATTTTGTTTTATATCTTACAGATATTATGAAATGAAAATCATTTTTTTGTAAAAAAAATTAGTTATAACAATTTTTTCATAAAAAAGTAAGATATAATCGCATATTATATTTGATCTAATATTTTTTATATTTATTAATACTTATTTTTAATGTCACATTTTTTTTCCTTGATCTTAAATATGAAATATTTTGTCTAACAAGAAATTCTCCAATAAAATGCATTATGATTAGAAGTTTGAAATCAAAATTCGGCTTGTTATCGAATAAAATTTAACATATTTATCATTTGAACTAATATTAGAATTTTTATAATATAATTAAAATGAAAAATTTCCCATTTAATTATTACAAGGTATATTAGTACTATATATCTGTTGTGTCATTTTTAATGGCACAAACATTTAATGAAGACTTGAATTTGTGATTAAGCAATGTTTCTTTTCTAAGAAAAAAGTTGCTATAAATTCACAATATTTAATTACCCCCACGGGTTTATAAATAAAAGTAGTAATATGAACAACAACAACCCAAAAGACTTTAATAATTTTAATAATAACAGTTTTTCCAACATGGAACTAGGGAGACCCGACCATGGAAAGATGAAAGCCGAGTATCACTCGCATCATCAATCCATTCTTGAGAATTACTTCTCTCAAGGTCGAATTCCTAGATTCCACTACAATATCATTTATTTTTTTTGTTAAATCTTCTTTAACTGTTTTTAAAGACGAAAATTTTTGTTGAAAAATTGTTTATAAAAGAATTTATAAAAAAATCAGAAATTATTCTAACATAAAATTTTTTTATAAAACTTAAATTGCTTTTTTATTGTCTTAGGTTTCTTTTTTATGATAAAAAAAATTCAATATTTTTTGTTTTAATTCCTTTTATGCAAATTTTTTAACCAAGAAAGCATTTCTTTGTGTTTCACAAATATTTTTCATTTTTTAGATTGAAAAATGTCTTGCGACTACTTCGGTAGAATTTAATTACAATTAAACAGCAAAATATTGATTCAATAAAAGTTTTGTAAAGATATGTGGGCAATTGTTGTACCAAAAAGTCACAATGATTTATAAAGTTTTATTTTTTTAGTATTCTTTGATTTTTAGGTTTCTTCTCTTTATTTTCTTTAATCACCTTTATATCGCTATCAAAAAATGTAGAAAGAACTCAAACATAATAAAGAATAATATTCAATAAATTATGCCCTCAAAAATAATTTAAAAATATTTATATAAATACTAATCTATGCATCTAAGAAAGGGAGAAGGTCGAGCTAAATAAAAACACGTTCTAAAGAATTTGAGGAGTGTGAATAATAGTATAGAGTGTTTCCCACAATATAATTTGAACCCTTTGTCACAACAATATTAAGAACACCTTTTAAATCTATCGATGATTTCTATAAAAAAATTTTGTTTACTTGTTAAAAAATTTAATTGAGAATAGTAAAAACAGAAAATTTTTTGGCTTTTCTGCGCCTGAAAAATTTTCAAATTATAGTTCATTTATAATATTTTTATTGATAGTAGAATATTTATTATACTGATATGCCTAAGATTCGTGATTTTTTAGTATTTCTTAAGTTTACTTTTTTGAAAAAAAATAAGTTGCCTTTCTATAGTTTTACCATATATTAATACATTCCTATCTAATTCAATATTTTTAAAATGAATCTAATTTAATTTCAGTTAATTCTATAAGGTTCTAATAAATTTTATATTTATATTGAATTTATTTAGAATTGTTTCGTTTCTTTTTAAAATGATTTATTTAAATAATAATGCGCAGCTTGTATTTTAGAGTAAATTTAAGAAAGACTGACGCATTCTCTAAGGTCTTTTAATCACGAAATATCATTTTCTTTCTTGCTATATTTTATAAAAAATAAGTTTGTAAAAAACCTTATAAAAAATGATATGTAAATTTGAAACTCTGCAATTAGATTTTTTTATAGTTTTTAAAGGAAAACAAATTTAACACAATTTTTGTATTCTTCTTAAATATATCATATACAATATATTCTGAATGATTAAAAACGAAATAAAACATGGCTTTATTTTACAACATTATGGTATATCATCCACTGAAATTCTGAAATCTAGCTGTTTAAATTTTAGGAATATATCAATCTTTTTCTATTGATATTTATGTTTTTATATTATGTTTAGTATTTAGTTCACATTTAAAATGTGTTATTTTTTTCAATAACATAAAATTATTTGTAGAGATTTTTAGTTGCAAAAATAATATTTACTGTATTTTTATGATAATTCTATCAACAAAAAGTTATTTGTAGAAATCAAATTACACAATCGTCACTACTTATAATTTCAAAGAAGTTTTTTTGGTTATAGGATATTTATATTATCTTTTGAATTGGAAATTTTTAATTTATCAATGCTAATGTTGAAAATGTTATAAAATGAAAAAAAAAAAAAATTTGTTATTTTATGCAAAAATGTTAATTAATAATTACAAATTGATATGTAATCTGTTCAACCAATAAGCGGGGAAATAACAAAAGTTAATAAATCATTTCAGCTGGTTAAAAACTATGTCATTGTAAAAATTTTATTAAATAAATTTATAATAAGTCTGGTAAAAATCTATTCTTACCATGTTTTATGTTTCAAAAAGCTGAAAAATTGTTTTGCTTTAATTATATTTTGGGCTAAATTAATTCTTTTTTAATCGATATGGGTGATAATAAAGATAATATAAACAAATATTGAAGTTATTCTGCATATATATGATGAGCTAATTACGATAATCAATTTCTTTGTATCATAGTAAGCAATATTAAAATTACTTACAATATTTTTGATAAATAAAATATGCAATATTTTAGAATTCTACCTTCATTTGTGTAATCATAAAATTTAAATGCTATATAAACTAAAATAAAAAAACTATAATGTTTATAGTCACTGTAAGTAATCTTTTTTATGGCATTAAACACCATGAAATTAATATAACATCGTTTACATAAGACTATTTTGCTGGAAAAAAATTGAAATATTTGTAGTTAAGCTCATTAAAAACAGTATTGTCCTATATATTATTGAAATTTTTTTATATAGTTCTCTCCTGCATAAATAAATCAAAAAAGCAAACAAAAAGGTTGAATTATTTCATTCTACTAAGATTCAAGATAAAATCAGTAAATATTATTAATATAGAAATTTCAGTATATTATAATTTCATAAAAAGTAGACAAAATATTTTCAAAACTTTATATTTTACACATAAACCGAAATTTTCTTAGAAATAACAATTTTGTAAATTAATCACGTTATATAAAATAATGGCTTCTAGAAATACATATTTTATGAAAACTTTTATTTTCAATTTTTCAGCTATATTTTTTTTGTTTTGAAATATTTATTTATATTTTGGTGCTGGAGTAAATAAAAATCATAAAAAATTTTGAGTAAAAAAAATATCTATATTTGTATTAGATCATATAAATAAGGAAGTTTTAATTCAGAATATTGTTTTCAACGAACCTCAGTCCAATGATCTTTAGCTATTTTCTAGGTTTATTGTTAGTTTTGATTAAAACAATAAAACAATCTTTATTGATATCCTTTTTTGTCAGCCATCAACTTTAAATGTCCTTATTATATTTATTATTTTGATTCATTTTAATCTTCCAACCGTGCCTACGCTTTGTTTATTTTATATATGAATGTCTCGCGTACATTAGAGAGAATATAAATCAACCTTTTCGTTGTAATATGTGAATTCTAATGATCAAAATAAACGCTAGTTATTTAAAAAATATAAAAGATGCATAAATTTTATTATTTAAAACATATATCGATCACTCAAAATATAGAGTTTGTTGGTATTTATGCGTTTATTTAATGTTTTTTGTTTCTGATGGCTAGTATTCTTCTTTCCACCCTCATTATGATAAAGGAAAAGTTTTTATAATACGCCCGCTATCAAAACCATTCACATTGGTCGCTTTATCACTTTCAGAACCAATTACAAAAAAATATAAAATATGAATGTAGTTTAATTTAAACCCAGCCCTTTAATGCGAAGTCAGATGAATCACCCTTAGAATCATAAACGCTTCATTTTTCATATTTCTATATTATGTAAATCCTTAAATTGTAAGTCAACAGAGTTCAAAAAAAATCTGTTTTGCGTACATTGAAATAGCAAAAAATGTTTATTCCATAATTTTGCTTTATTTTGGAAATTAAAATAGTAATTTCATAGTAAAAAATATTTTTTCTTTGGAGATATTCTATATTTAGATTTAAGTTATTTAGATCTATGATAATGTGGTTTTATTCACAAACGATTACTATGATTCTTGATTTTTTAAGAAATGGGCAACACAGGAACTAGGAACATCGTGAATTTTGAATGAAAATACATAATAATAAATCTAGACATTTCTAAAAAATTGTTGTATGTATGAATGTAAATTTTATAATGATTTGTGATAAAAACAATTATATAATAAATTTCTAAAAGGCAAATTGACAAAATTTTCATTAGTTAAGGATATTGTTTTAATTGTATCATAAAATCTAAATAGAGTATACTCTAATTTTTTATTGCTTATTTCTGCGAAAATTTAGTGCCAATTAATCTTGTAGTTTTTTATCGTAAAATCTTATGGGTGTTTTAGCATAAAAAATATTGATATTTTTGTTTTTTTTTGCAAGAATCATGTAATTAAAATAAAGGAATTATAAATTTATTCAAAATGGTTGCGCTAAAGGTTACTATTAGTGTAAGAATAAATCCAAAAACATAAACCAACACCTAGAACCTTCAATTAATATTAATACCATAAACATCATTAATCTCATCTGTATCAACATCAAGAATAATAAATTTATACGAAAATAATGTTTACAAAGCGAAAAAATTGTTTTCCTTTGTTTTTTAGTACTCGAAGAAAACAAAAAAAACCGAAATTGTAAAGATAAACAATAGGAAGATTTCTTTTGTTGTTAATAACATAATAAAAAATAAAACTAATAATAATATTTTAAAGGCATTGAGAAAATTTTTTATTATATAACATCAATACTTGGAACTGATTATCAGTTGATTCTTATGAATATAATGTATAATTTTCATGTAAAGGACAAAAAAGGTTATGATTTTATAAACTTTTTTTACATTTAAAGTCTTTTTTGTATTTACTATTTTATTTATTTTGCCTTTACCAAAAATATAGTTTGAAATAATGTTTATTCCATTGAAAGCATATATAAATATACTTATGAACTTTATTTAGAAATTTTAAGTTTTTAATATGATATTTATTTTATATTTTTAAGTTCAATATAAATTTATAATATATAAAATGATAAAGGCTCTCCACATTAACGAAACTTTTTACTTTTAATTTTTTAAAAAAATTGCCATATGTAAATAAAATCACTATAAAACTATAAAATCAATTATGTTTTGAATATTTTTTCTATTTTCATCGGAAGCATGAATATTGGGAAGGTTTTGAACCAAAGAGTAAGATTCCAATGACATAAACAATATATTTGAAATTTAATCAAGCTTTATAAATAAATTTCTCAGGTAAACAAATTTATAATATTATACATAATATGGCCTAAGTCAATTCTTACATATTTGATATTTTTTCTAGGCATCATGCTTAAATGGTTTTTGTTCATCCATATTATAAATTCTTTACTTTTTTGATTATATTTACCACAAATTTTCATTTTTAAAAATATTACTTATATCAACTATGATTAAGTTCTATTATTTTCTGAAATTTTATACAAGTGTTTATGGGACTTAAATTAAACTAAAAATATAAAAAAGGTTCATGTTTTTTATTTTTATTGCCGACCACATCCTTTTCAACTGGTTCTAATTCATAAGGTTATTTTTAGGATGTGGTATATATAGATTTAAGCTTATATTGATGTAATTCATAAATAAGTTATAATATTATTAGAGTCCTACACAATATTTTCGCTTGAACGATTTTTAAGGCGTTTAACAATATTTTTGAAATTACTTACAAATTATTTTTTTATAAAATTACTTTTGATATCATCAGTAATAATTATTTTTTGTTTTTTTGTAAAATATCATTTTTGTTTTTTTTATTTGTTGTTGTTAGTCGCTGTATTCATGTTTATAATAAATTTATAAGAATTTTATTTGGTATAAAAAATTATGAGTAAAAATTAAATTTAAAATAAATTGTTTCACACGGTTTTCCAAATATTAACTTTGCAATATATTTAGTAGCATTAAAGGGTTTAAAATTTGAAATAATTTATGATTAACTGCAAAGTAATCCTAAGTGTAGATATCAACTGGGTTTTTTAAGGCATTATTAATTTTTTAATTATATTTAGATCTAAACAATCATGATATATATCAGAATGTAATAACTTGGTTTTTGCTGCATAAAAATAGAATTGTAAGTTTTAAAAATTTCAAAAGCAGCTAAAAAGAATAGATTTTTTTTAAGTTTTTAATAATTAAACTTGAGAATTACATTTTTTTAGTCTATAATGTTCTTTAAAAAAAATATAGAAAGATATATTTACTTTTACATTTATTCATGAGTTTTTATGTTGACTGAATGAAAAATTAACTATTTGGTTAGTTTAAAATGTAAAATATAATGCTTGTATAAATAAAAACTTCAAAAAATTTCAAATGTCATTTTAATAATTTAATTATGTCTGAACTATATATTTTATTACAAAATTTAAATTTTAACTTATGTTATGATATTAAAATTCGTGATGTTTATGGTTTTAATGGATGATATGCTAAGTATATTGCGAAATTATTTTTTTTAAGCGAATTTATGTATATTATAAAAACTAAATTTGGATTTCTTTGTGGATTTAGTGTGCTTTCTCTCGCGCATAAGCGCAACAATCTTATTTTAGAGTTGAAATATAGAATGTTATTAATGACAATAGACATTTTTTTATTTTATTTGACCATATATTAAGAGGAATTTTTCTTCCATATAATTGGTATCTCTTTAAAATTTATACTTTCTGCTAATTTATTTGTTTTTATTATATGAATTCGTATTTATATCATAAAAATCTTTAAAGCAATAATTTAATGCGCTTTATTAAAAGAGTATTTTTTTACCGCATAAATTTCTAAAAAACATAAAAAAAATACCAAGAAAATAAAATATATACAATTGAAAGTTTTTTATTGTAAAAGTAATGTAAAAGATGACTATCGTCAATTTTTAATTCATTTAGAGAGATATTGTAAAAGATGTAAAAATTTTTCACATGCTAGGTTTTTTTAATAGCATAAATTCTTAAATTTGTAGTTCACAAAAATAAAAAATAAACGATTCATTTTCATTAACGTTACAATGCTGTGATCATACAAAACCTAAAAGTAAATAAATGCGGATTTTTCTCGAAATAAGAAATGAATTGTTAATTTTTTTCTGTAAATTAAAATTTATTTAGATAACTGAAATTTAACCAGAATTAATTAAGTACCTGATTTGCTATGTAATAGGGTTTTTTAAGAAAAAAACAAACAGATAATTAAATATATTTTGTAAAATACGAATATAATTCACAATAGAAACGATACATTGAAAGTGTAATTTTGACAATACATCTTATATAAAATTACATGTAATGGTCTAAGTATTTTACATATTTTTTATAAATCGAGAAGCCATTGATCTTTTTCTGTTATATGGTAAAATAACATCTGTGTATATTAAAACAGATAGAAAAAATAAATCTTAGCGTTTTTATTATTTTTAAATTTGTTACAATATTAATTATTATATATCAAATTTTTACTTATATGTTTTTCCATTGCCCCAAGCGTAGATTATTCAATCAGATCTGAATATACTAGATAAAACATATATCATATTGATATTCTACTACGACCACAAATTTAAAATAAATGGTGGCAGTCTCTAAATCGGACATTTTCTTGTAATCGGTGAATAGTATTAATATATTTGATTTTTTCTTACATACATAATTTTGTGCTAATATGAAATTAATTAAATATTTGTGGTCATTTACTAATGTATTTAAACTTACTTTCTTTTTTCTATAAAAAAATAGGTAATTTAAATGTTTTGATTTCTAAAAAATATTCAAAATATTTTTTCTAAAATATACTAATGCATAATATATTTTTTTACTACTAATTTTATGCAATTAAAAAGAGTTACTCAAATGAAATTAATGAATAAATTTTATGGTTGATATAAATTTTTGCTTTTACCTCCTGTTTTCCCGATTCAGGGTAATTCACTGTTTTTGGTGTATCTTTCTATCCGTATTATTATAAATCTAAATTTTTGTACAATTTATTTTTAAAGTAATTCTATCCAAACAATCCTATACATTTTTTCGCTGTTTTGCCTCTGTTTTGATTGGTCATTTGCTGGTTTTCCAATTCCCGGAAGAATACAAAAAATTTCAAAGCAAATATTGCAATAATTATCAAAATGCTTCTTCATATTAGATAACCCAATAGTCAAATGTTGAAAGGTGTGGTAAACACAACATTATGATTCATTATGTGAATAAGAATATGTATAATATTTTTTTAGATGTTCAAAAAAATTATAGAATTGTATGTTTTTGCAAAAAATATGCGTTATATTATATAGATAGAGGTATTATAAATTTATTTTTCGTAAATAATATAGAAGTGATTGATTTGCAATCAATTTTAAACTTTAATAGCCGAAAAATCGATTCATATTATACCAAAACAATTTGTTTGTTTTTTTTATGAATTTTTTTTAAATAAGAACCATTATACTTAATTTCAGTATGTATAAAAATATTTTATAAATGATAATTTATATGTGTTTTTTATTAATGCATCTTCGAAATTATTTTATTTTGATAAGATTTTATGGTATTATAAACTTTAAACTTTCTTTTTAAAAAGTTTATAATATGCTTTCTATTTAAATAAACCAAAACGCAATCAATAGTCGTCAATATCTTCATCACACAAATAAATTTTTTTTAAGATATCCGATTTGATCAAGCTTTGATTTTTAAGTTTTTTTTAAAGAAGAACATGCAAATTTATATGTGATCTAAAGTAATATAAAGTGTTAGTTTAATTAATATTATTCAAAAAATAGACATTTAAGATATATCTACATTACTAAATATACACTTTAATGATGTTAAAAACGTCATTGATTTTATTTCTAACTAAAATTTAGGTCTTTTATCATAGAATCATCGTTCCTAGCTTTAAAAATATTTATTTTGGTTATAAAAATTAGAAATTAACCTTCTTTGTCACTAAAATATATGTTAATCACTAATTATATTTATTTCCTCTTTAGAAACCAAATAAAACTAAATTTTGTTTTACTCATATATAAAATAAATAACATATTGCATTGATTAATTTAAAATTAAATTAAAATGTATATAAATGTTTTTTTATGTACCTAATTTATTCCTGTATAATCTCATATAATTAAACATGTTTAGCTCTATGATCTAATAGAATGTATAGTTTATTCAAAAAAATACTTTATGATGTAACCATTATACAATGGATGCATTTTAGAGTTTAATATAAAACAAAACTTGCAATACCGCTATCACATTCGAAAAAAAATTTTGTTTTTTTATTTCTATTAGCCATATTATTACGCTATCTGTCCTGTAAAGAAGGAACACTGTTTGTTTTAAAATAAAATTCTAAAAGATTAGAAATGTTCTTGTTGGTATATTTATTATTGTTATTACTAAAATGATTACTACTAATATGATTACTACTAAAATTATTGCTAATAATATGATTACTTCTAACATAATTGCTACTACTATTATTACTACTACTAAAGTTATTTTTATTATGCAACATTCTCCTTTTTCTTTTTTTTTTTTTACTTAAATAACTTTTTGTGATTTTTCTTATCTCTAAAAAATCACAAAAAGTTCAAATATAGAAATATTTTATATTATTTTTTTACGTATACTAATTTCTTTAATTTTTAAAATGAAATTAGTTTCACAAAACTATAAACATAAATTTATTTTTAGAATGTTAAAATATATAAATTATAAGCACACTTCTTTAATAACTAACATTAAAATATTAAATATATGTGATACTGTATATCACACTATCCTGGTATATAGATCATTCTTCTTACTTTTAAATTTTACTTTCTATAATTTCAGGCTCTAATTTCCTTTTTCTTAACTGAAAAAGGAAACTATAAATTTTTTTCTGGTTTTTGAATTCAAATCAATTTGCTTTTAAAGTAATATAATAGAAACAAAAAACATCAATTTTAAGGAAAAAATAGTCAAACCAGTTTATAATAAGAGTAATAAAAAAAACAATATATTTAAAAAGAATAAAACGTAATTATAAAATGCTATTATATTTATGAAACACTAAATAACAGATTTTTGTCACAAATATAGATTTATAGGGGTCATATTATTACTATTAAATATTTAGACAAATTTATCATTTATATTTTAGACAATTTTTATGATAATATATATTTTTTAACATGAATAACAGAAATATACTTTAGATGAATATGAAATAGATTGGAAAAATATTGATTCTTAGAATATTGCGCTGCAATAAATAACTTTATAATTTTTATAACAGTAGAAACTATCTTAAACAACCTAAGTTCTATAAATTTAGATAAATCATTGTAATGGCTAAGTTGGTTTGATACCTTTGTTACCTAAATATAGTATATAGCCATAACATTTTTTTTAGTCATTTTGACATAAAATATTTTTAAAAAAATCAAGTTTAATTAACGAAATAATATGTCTATACAAAGGTCATATATTTTTTAAAATAAGATCAGATTTGATAAATGTAAAAAACGATAATTTTATATCTTTGTAAATGATTTCAAACGAATT
This sequence comes from Edhazardia aedis USNM 41457, assembly GCA_000230595.3. NCBI lineage: Eukaryota > Fungi > Microsporidia > Culicosporidae > Edhazardia > Edhazardia aedis. Next base: position 143,503 of record AFBI03000028.1, read on the forward strand.
TTCCTAGAAAAATCCGAAAACCAACTGAAAACGAAAAATAACTGTAATTTTATAGCATCAAATAAAATACGATAATTTGGAAAATTTTTATTGGACATGATTTATATTATTTAATAACAAAGTTGAAATATTTTTTATTGTTTATACTAAACAATTTGTGCATAAAATTAGATGGATTATTTCCTATAAATTATATTTATATTTGAGTGCATTTTTGAGTCTATATCTATACAATATGTTTTTTCGCAAAAACTATAGTTTTTACAGTTTTAGCAAATAAAAAAAAATAAAAATATTGTAACTTAAAAAACTTTTTACAAAATATTTAGTTTGGTTAATTAATTTAGATTATCTGAAAGAAAAAACATTCTAATATAAATCTAGATAGAAAGCTAATTGATATAACTGGGACAAGTGTATTGTATTTTTGGTTCATTTTTTGGAATTATCAAATTGAAAATTTGAAATCTTAGAAGAATATTAAAGTATTAGATTGATTTTTGCGAGCAATTATTATTTACTAAAAAAATACAATAAATGTACTTTAACATCAAACATTTAATTTCCCTAACATTATTGTAATTTAAAAAATAAAACCTTTCTTTTATGTTTTGAATTTTTTACGAAAAAAATCTCTTTATTTTAATAAAGAAAGATTACAAATAGATACTTTACTTTGAATATTTCGATTTTTTTTATTTATTATTTTTATCTAAAAATATCAAATAAATAGCGGTTTACAACAATATTTCGATTTTTAATTTATTATTTTTATCTAAAAATATCAAATAAATAGCGGTTACAACAATATTATCTTAAAATTTGACATTTTAGATAAATATAAATGATCTTACATTATTTATAAAGCGTTACATAAATAAGAATTTGAATGTATTTGCAGAAGCAAACCTGAGAAAATCATCAAAATTAAAAACATAATTGAAATATAAATGTGTGATTTAAAACCGTGTTATTAAAATCACTTATTATTAGAAACGATATAAATTCCTAAGGGTGTGTTTTAAATGTTTATATTTTAATTAATTTCAATGAATTATTTACAAAAAATATTTTTTACTTAGAAAAAAGGTTTAATTATATTTCTTTGGTTTAACACACATAGAAACAAAAAAAGAAAATTAATATATATAAGAGATTGTTTTAATTATCTAAAATACCTAAATCAAGAATTAAACTACAAAAAACCAAAAAATCTTGTTTCCATATACATCTTAATACTGTCTTATATAAGAAATTTAGGTTTTCAACCCAAAATACCACTATTAATTTTTTCGAATTTTAAAAAAGGTTTAATAATTTATTGAATGTTAGTAAAATATTTAAGAAGAAAAAATATGTCCGAAAAAAAGTTAGTTAAGAATTTTAATATAAAAAAAATACTATTTTGACCAACAAAACAACATATTCCACTTGTAAATCAATCATTAAATCAATAGTAGCGAATAAATATAGATCGAAATATATTCTTTTAATTTCATGTGATATTAAAATATCAAATATACTTTATAAAGAAACAGAATGAATATTTATTTAAAACGGACTAAAATAACTATATAATAGATGAAACTTACATCCTTTTCTACATTAATAAAGAAATTTTTTCAAATAATTTTTAACAAAAATTGATAAAATTTTCTGAAACAGAATAATTTAATTATATATTAAAACCGAAAATAATGAAAGTTTAGTTATAATAGCTAAAAAGGTATATATTGAAGGTTGATAAAAAATTGAATATTAGTAGGTAAATTAATTTAAAACAATCCTGAAAGGTTTGCTTTAAGGGAAAGACATAGGTTAGAAAGACTTTTGTATGGTTAGTACATATATATGCAAAAATTTTTAATTTTATAGTGTTTTATTGACCGCTTTCTGCGCTTGTATGGGTTAGAATAACATGTTTTAAATTTTCAACATAGAAAAAAGGGTTAAGAGAAAAATATAATATGGGTCATTTTAAGGTATCTAATTACCCAGAACATGCATACATACATCATTGTTGATATATGAAATATTATTTACCATGCCTTACATGAAAAACACAAGAATATATATTAAAATTTTAATCTCCAAAAAATTGCACATATCAAGTGATTTTAACATTTTTAAAAACCAATATTATTGAATATATATAGGAGTCCTGCCGTTTTTTATAATAATTACTCAGAATCGTTTTTAGCGTCGATTTTAACCATCAATATTTTAGAAAACAACAATTTTTTGAAAAAGAACGCATTAGGTTATATATAATTTTCATTCCGATTTAAACATTGAATGAATGCATCTCTCTGGTTAAAAAAATTATAACTCTATATTAAAGATACTTTTTAGAACAATTTTTTTTGTAATTAATACTGTTTTCTATAGCGCTTCAGCAAAACAAGTTCATCTTTTTTACAAATAATATTAATGATAAAGGTTAACAGAAAATGAAATCGAATAAGATAATCATACTTTAAAAATTATTGGATGTATATTTCATATAATTTTTAGCACTTTAATAAAGATTAAAAAAATGTTTATAAGAATAAAAGAAATCTATATAAGCAAAAATTATACACTTATTTCAAGGCAAAAACAAATTTTTTTTTTAATTATTTCAAATTTTAAAACACGAATAAAAGATTCAAAATCTCATTTTTTAAATGATCGGTTAAAGTTATTTTTATAATATTGTAAAATAACTTTATAATTATTTAATCTGAAACTTTGTCGAAAACTTGATATTTTTTTACTTTAATAAGTGAAATTTATATTCGTTCGTATTTTCATTTTAATTATGTCAATGCAACACAAACTTTTTCAAAAAAAAATTATTTGTATACCAAAATTCACAATTTTATATAAAAAAATTCTTTTTGAATGTTATATTATAAACCTGGATATATTTATGTACCCATCCGTAAATTTTTTACAGGATTTGACCCTACAAAAAATATACACGTTTTTAGAAGTTATCTTTTCAAAAAAATATGTGTAAAACTTATCAATCTGTTAACAACATATAAAGGATGAAAATCACCATATATAAAGATTTAGGGTTCGTAAATAATGAAGACATATAATATCAAACGAGAAAACCAAAAATCATAGAATAATTATCAATTATAGCAGATATAGTTTTTTAATATTACTTTTGTATTTTCACTAACAAGAAATAAAAATTTTTCTGTAAAACTTGATAATTTTAACTAAACTTAAGCTGGGTTTTTATATACTAATCAGTAAATATAAATGGCCAATAAAACTTCAAACAAATATTTTTTAATATCAACACACTTATAGCAGTATATGTGGCAATATATCATATGATTACCGAATCCCTAATAATATCGCTATCATAAAATAATTATTCTACGTTTATATTGCTTTAATTCGCAGACAACAAAACATTTTTTCTATAAATATTTAATTTTCATACACATTTTCTTTTTTTTTGCTATGAATTTTAACTTGTTTTAAAAGTTTTCTTGTAATAGTCTAGTTGTAAATATTGATTTATTTTTGTGTATGCCAAATCTAAAGATTAAAATTTTAATTAATTCATACAATGTGTTTATCATAAAAGAATATATCCTTATCATTTGAATATAAGAAATTCCTTATGCCTAGGTTTTATTATACAAATAAATTTATTTTAAGCTATTTTTTTGTTATTTGCTATTAAAAGATTCTTAAAGTCTAAAAAATTTTTTTATGCATAATTTTTTATGCTTGTTTGCAATATATTTCTTGCGAAGAATTTTTAAAGAATATTATAAAAAAATGGTCTAAAAATACACAAATATTAAAATTTGCATAGTATAGTGTTCCGTGAAAGCATCATGCTCACGATAAGTTAAAGAAAAAAAAGTTGGTTAATCAAGCGTTTAAACATTGAATCAATATATAATCAATCTTTTAGACACTTTCTATGAGTAATACTGTGTATTAATATTATTCTATGATAATGATCGTTCATCTGATGCGCTTCTTACGGGCTCAGATTTTTTCAATTCCTAAAAAATATATTTTTATTAAAATAGTAACAACGAAAAAACAAAAAACGAAAAATTATTAGAATATTTAATATTAAATAATATTTTATAATGTTTTTAATAATAAATTTTGTTTTAACAACAAGTGAATCTATTTATTCGTTATATCAAACAAATTATAAGTACAATAAAATTTTATCTGCTTATTTACATCAAAACATTTTTTTTGATGTCTGATAAGATCTATTATAATTATAAACTAAACAATTGCTTCAAGTTAAAAATTTACGAATTGAATTTTTACAAATAGATGTTTTTTTGATTGTTCAACATAATTACAGATTTAAACCACCAAAAAAATGTGATTAGATTTATATTAAAAATTAAAAAATAAGCAATTATGCACAAAAAAATAATTTTTCGTCGCAATTTTTATTTAATAGTAGTATCAATTGGCATTCACTATTATAGAACTCACTCGTGTAGATTTTTTTTATCTCTCACTTTAATATAAAAATTTATCTCATTATTTTTTAAAAATATTCGCATTGATAATAAATACATATGTTTTTTTGTTTTATTTGTATTAAAAAACCATAGTTCTGTTATTTTAAATGTTCTTTTAGAAAAAAATCAATTTTTTTGATGGAATTTGATGCAAATAGCTTTTTATTATATTTAAATTTGTAAAAAATTCTTACTTGTTTAATTGTACATGAGTTTTTAACCAATTTTAAAAATCTATCTAAAAAAGGGATCTATAATAGCTGGTTCTATATACAATATATGAAAAAGATAAATTTTATAATTTATTGTTTGGAGTGCTAAGCACATGCCCTAGAAATGGAAAAACAGACGAAGTGTTTCTTCGGTTTTAAATTTTGGATTTTTCAATTTTTAACTTTTTTTTTATTTTAGTGTTAAAAGATTTTAAAACATAATAAATTATTACCCCCATAAAAAGAAAGAACCCAAAATTAATATAAATTTATAATCATTAAACTTTTTTTATTTAAAATACTTCAAAAGCTAAAAAAAACCCGAAATGGATTATTTGGGTAAAAAAAAATGAGGCAATTCCTATGAAACACCCTGAAAACAGCCGAATATTGTTTAAAATAAACCATATATTATAGAATTTCTTTTCTTCTAGGCAATGGGTTTTTGACTATCTTTATCGTTCACTATCCTTTTCTAAAATTTGCTTTGTATATTTTACTATATATATTTAATTAGTCAATTCGATATATTTTAACCTGTTCAAAATATTTTTATGATTAAATCATATTTAAAATTAATTCGGTAGACAAGAATATAGTAAAAAAGGTGTTTTAAACTTAAAAATTATTAACATCTTATATTTCATATTCAAAAATTTTTCCCTTTTCTGAATCTCTTATGTACTTAAAATGCCAAAAACAAGAAAAAATCTTGATCGTAAATTATTTAGAAACAACGATATAATGATTTTTTCGGTTGCAAAAACAATGAGAATGTACATAGTATCAAAAATAAACTCTTATATAGTCTTTCTTTTAAATTTAATAAATCCTATCGGTCAATTAAAAATTATATTATTTTTGTTTGATATTTAACACCATAAAGGTTTTGATTTTAGTTATTTTGCATTTTTATTAAAATTTTTAATACAAGCTTATCATCTTTTTAGTTATTTATGATTATTAATTTTCATACTTAGAAAAAAATGCTTGGTCTTTTGAAATATTTATTTTATAAATATTTTATTGGTATAACATACTTTTCATGCCTAATATTTATAGTTTTATCAAGCAATCAATTTCCAACAAAAATATTTACACATTTTTTTAAAATATTATTTTCGCCTGAAATTTCATCAATATTCTCATTTTACCAATTGAAATATAATAAAAATATTTCCCCTTATGAAATCAAAATTTTTTTGTAAAAATTTTAATTTTTTTAATTTTTTTAAAAAAGCGGAGAAATACAGATTTTCTCCTTTTTACTGTATAATATGCTAGTTTACTAATTTTATAATATTGAATATTATACAACAATCATCAAAGATAAGTTTTTTATTAACTATATTTTATCTGATTAATATACATATCAGTGTAATGAATGATAATTGGTCTTTATTTGGTTTCTAAAATCAATTTTAAGTAATAATTATTGCAAAATATCATTTTTATGCATTTTTTCAAAAAAAAACAATGTTATTTGATTTAAAAATTTTACAATAAGCTACGCTGTTCCAAGGATTATAGAGTTTGAAAAACAATGAGTTAAAAATTGAAATTTTGACAGTAACGTATTTAATTAACTTATATTAATTTGTTAGCCATTTCATTTTTACAATTTTTAAACCTATTTTGACGTTATAGACAATTTATTTAATTTTTTTTTGTGGAATAAATTTTTTTAAATTTGATCAAATGTTTCATTTTTTGAAAATTTTTTTGTCGTATGGAATGGAAAATATTGATCATATTTTCATTAAAATTTAATTAATTCCATTGTTATAAAGATCTAGACCTGCATCTCGGTTTTCCCTTTTTTTCAAAGTATTAGACTAAATATTAAAGATATTGTTGTATGCCAACATACACAGAAGGAAACTAATTTTAAAGTGTTCTTTTATGGTAATTTATTTTTGATTGATATTGAACTGATTTAACACAATTCAATATAATTTGGTGTAATTGCCATAAATGAAATACAATAAAAAAAGTCATGCTAAAACTATAAAAGCAATCTTGTTAAAAATAAAATAAATAAATGTTCAGGAATAATTCTTGTAATTTTAAAAATAATAAATTTACAAATAACTATAATATTGCATATATTAATGGAAATAAAACTAATTCAATTTTTGAATTGTATTTACAAGTAAATGGATATCCGATGGATACCGCAGACATATAAACTTGGTTTAAATATTATTTCATAAACTTTTAAAATTTTTAAACGCATTGGGTTATTTTCTTTACAAAATCACATTTGATTTATTTGTTGTTTATTGGTAATATCAATGTTAATGATTTTAAATATTTTTATATTTGACATTTTTTAATATTTTTTTATTTTTACTTTTGTTATGATGGGAATTTTTATTGGTTAATATATTTAGCAACTTTTGATGTGGTATATAGTTAAATTTATTTACATTTTGTAAATTTAGTAACCAATTAAATTTTTGACATGTAGCTAGATGGATTGATGATTTGTTGATTCTAAATTTAGATGAAAAGAAGATTAGTTGTTTATACCTAAATACCTTTAAATAGGCTGATAAATTTTAAAAAGTCACGTCTTAAAAAATGTTTAATAGTGAACAAGTTCAATCATTCACAAAGTAATTTTGCATATCCAGCCACAATTTGATAAAAAAGGATCAAATAGCCAAAATATCTTAAGACTAACATCAATTCTATTTTTAGGATAAACAGATAAAATTTTATTATCCAAAACTTGATGAAAATTTAAAAAATATAACATTCAACATATTAAATAACTCACAAATAAAATAAAATTTATACCCCTTCTGATAAAAAATAATGTCGTTTTTGTGTGCGTTAACATGCATAGCTTTCTCAGCTCCTTTTATAGAATATAACTGCATAAGAATATTCAAATGGAATAAAAAATTTGTCTTTTTAGAAATGTAATTGCTTAAAATTTTTTTTATTAACACGATTGGCCAACAATTTAAAACTAAATGAAGCCTTTCTAATGCGAATGAAATGCAATTTAGGCACTATAAATCGCATTTTATATTCACGCCACAAAAAGAGAATATGATTTTATTCCATATGCTTTGAATGCTTGGAATTTTTTAAATTAAACTAAAAAAGTAAATATTAGAAAGCAGATGTGCGAAATTCTATTTTAATACAAAGTAACAATAGACAGGTAAAAAAATCATGATTTAGAAATATCTGATTAAGAATAAAATTTCTGCATATAAAAATACACAAATATCATATTATATAAATATATAGAAAAAAATATTGATACGAAAATTGTTTAGATAGTATTATTTTGAAAAATTTTAATCACATTAATGTCCAGGTGATGTTTTCTGTTTGAAAAAATTTGTGTCTAAAATCACACGAAGAGTAAAATTAAAATGTTAAAAAATTGAGAAATTACGAATAGGTTTATATTATAAAATGTTTTCGAAGGCAAGTGATGTTTTCTATGTTTAGTTGACATTATAAGTATAAGAATAAATTGTTCTATATAGTTTGATTGATTGTCATACAAAATGTACATTTTACATATATTAAAGTCAGATTAAAAAGCGAAGATAAACGTAATAAATTGTATTCAAATAGGTCAGAATAGAAATTTTTTGTTTTATTTTAAAAATGAAGTAGATTAAAAATAAATGCTAAAAAAAACCATTAATTTTATCCCAAATAGATTTTTATTCTGATGTATCAAATACAACATACTCTTTTGCCTTGCTAAAATCGATTTCTTTAACTTGACTTCCTTCTGTGCTGAATTGAACACCAATAAATTTTTCACCACATTCCAACATTTCCTCTCTGAACGAAGCTATGAAATATTGCGTGTTTTTACTTAGCTCATTTAACAAATTCGCTAGTTTTATTCTACTGGATCTATCTAAGTTAGCATCTATCTCGTCGAAAAAATAAAATGGCGATGGATCAATTTTTTGAATACTAAAAATTAGAGATAGTGCAATTATAGTTTTCTGACCCGTACTTAGTCTATTGGTTTTTAGAGGTTGATTATTCAAAATTATTTGCACGGAGCAATCCTTTAATTTCATTTCGCACCGATTATCGGTTAATTTTCTATAAAAAAATTCAAAATTAGATTTGATCATATCAAAAGTAAGATTTATAGCATCATTTTTCTTTGAATTCAATTCAGAAATGAATTCTATTATTTTTTGTTTACTCTGTGTTAATTCATTAATTCTTTGTTTTAATAATTCCTTATTATTATAAATCTTAATAAAATCTGTAGATGCGGTTTTATTTAATCCTATATATTTTCTTAGTTTAGCATTTATTTCTTTCAATAGTTGTGTTAGTTCGTTTTTCGATTTATTTGTATATAATAAATTTTCTTTATGATTACCTATTTTGTTAATAATTTCTTGGTTTTTTTGAATTAAAAACATTCTTTCTAGTTTTAATTTTTCGTTCGAAACATCATTTATGTTAATATCTTTCATTTCGTTTAAACCTTCTTTTTTCTTATATTGATCTTGATTGAATACATTATGAGAATATATACAAAGTAAATTCATAAACTGAGAAGCCATATCTAAGTTCTTTATTTCATTTTCTAATTGTTTTATTATTGAATCATATGAATGAGATTTAATTTTTGCTTTTTCTAAATCGTATTCTAGTTTTTTGATTTCTTTTTCTAAATTTAAAAATTGTAGATTCTTATTAGTATTGCTTTTACTAATTTTATCAATATTCTTTTGAATAATTTTTTGATATATTATTGTAGATACTGAGCTAATACCATTTTGAAATATTTGATTTGCATTTTCTTTATTATTTGATATGCTGTTATTATCAACTTTTATATCCTTTAGTTGACGCAGAATATCTAAATATCTCATCATAAAAACAATCAAATTTCTCATACTATTTAAATAATTGTCATTTACTGTATTTGAATCGCTATCTTGTACGCGTTTTATTATGTCCATTTCATATTCCAATTCTAAAATCATATTGTTGATGCTATTTAATCTTGCATTTCCCTTCGATAACTCTATTTTGAGTCTCCTTATTTCAGTAAATACGCTTTTTCTTTTTTCAAAACCACCGGAGATTGTTCCTTTTTTAGATACAAAATCGCCATCTATCGTTACAACGTTTATATTTTGCGATTTGGAAATCAAAATACCATATTTTATGTCACTAACAATAAAAGAATTTTTTGTTATTGAAGGAAGGAGTTTTTTATATTCTGGGTCACATTTTATTTGATCTGATAATAAAATTGTATTTTCAATGCTTTTTCTGGATGAACTAACAATCGATAAAGCATTCAATGTACTGCCAAAAGACGCTGCAATATTATTGTTGTCATTTGATTTTTTTGTGTTTTTAGAATTGTTTGTTTCACCAGCGATTGAATTAAAACTTAGTGTCTTTAAGATGTTTTGTGTGTTTATATTCTTATCTGAATTTTCGATTCTATTTAATGGGATAAAGGTAGCCCTACAATTAATGATCGAAATCAATTCTGTTGCAACATCCTCATTAGAAACGACGATATCAAATAAATTTTTCTTTGTAACTGTTTCGAAAGCCAAACAGAGTTCATCATCGACAGAAAATAACTCGAAAACAAAACCATGAACGCCTTTATGATTTTTAATAATATCATATGATCTTGCATCAATATTATTATGCAGCAATAATTTTCTCTCATTTGAAGTTATTTCTTTATTGATTTCTTGTATTTTATCTTTATAAATTTTATATTGCCGATTTAATTTATTTCTTTGATTAACAATATCTTCCATTCTTTGCATTACTTGTTTTGATGATAGATTAATATTTGAATATTTTTTTGCGATATTTGAAAAATTAGGTGATGAATTATTTTTATTTGTTACCTCACTACTGTTTTTCAATTCATTAACAGATTGATTTTCTTTCTTTAAGGCATTTTTGGTTTTGCAAAAGGCTTCATATTCTGATTCATTTTGTTTTAATTTGGTTTGTATGGTTTCAATTTCTTTTTCAAAATTAATATTATTTTTCGATATTAAGATTCTTAAATTATCTAACAATAATTTATTGATGTTTACTTCTTTTTGTAACTCTTCTGCAGATTCTTTTAAGATATGTATTTTATTTTCTAATATATTTCGGTCTTTTTTCTCATCTTCGGATTTCTTCTTAATTTTTTCAATTTTTATATTCTCAAATTCCTTTATTTTATCAAGAATGAATAAAATCAAATCCCTATTATTAACAGTTCTTTCAACAAACATTTTTTGTTTGTTTATGTGAATTTTATTGGATAATTCAACATTGGAAACATCTTCTTTTGGGTCGACATTGAACTTATAGTTTTCAATGGATTTAATTAAGAAAATTTTAAGCTTTGGATTTGTAAAATCAAGATTTAGAAAATTATTTTTGTTTAGCGACTCAAAATCACAAATATTTTTTTGAATGAAGCTATCATATGATACATTAAAATCCAGTAATAAAATACTGCATAGTGAAATGATTTCTTTTTTAAGGGTATCAAGATCTTTGTAATTATTTATTTTATCTTCCTCGTTATCAGTAGATTGCGAATTACATTGATCGATACTGATTGAATCATTTAATTTTACTTCTTGTAGGTCTTCATGATTTATAAACTTTTTACTTTTATCAGAATCTAATGAATATAAAAACTGTATTCTTTCTTCATTTTCTTCTTTTTCTCTGTAAATTAAACTTATTTCTATATCATATTTCATTTTCTCTAATTCCTCACATTCCTTAATTTTTTTACATTCTTTATCGAGGTATTTTAGTTTATTTTCTACTTTACTAATCATTTCTTTTATTCTCTTTTGATTATTATCACTTTCTTTTAATAACTTGATGCTTATCTTACGATCTCTTTCGTATATTTTCACACCAGCCACCTCCTTTATCAAAATATAACGCTCAATATCACTTAGATTTGATAATTTATTGATTTTACCTTGCTCAATAATAAAAAAATTTGTATCACTTAAATTTGTACTTTCTAATATGCCTCTGTATTCATCTGTATCTAAAACATTTTTTATGTAATTCTGTTGTTTATGAATTAAATTTTCTGTTTTGATAACTGTATTTTTATAGTTTTCTTTATTTAAATCTGTAATATCTATGTTCTCATTATTTAAATACATATCTGTAATATTTTTTTTATCAGTAATTTCATCACAATTGTATTTATTATGGTTTAGGTTTTTCCACTGTAATACATAAAAATCATCTTTCTTAAAATCAAAAACTCGGACTAAAGAAAACATTTTTGAAAAAAGAAACCTATCATTATCGACGAATTTAACACTTATGCTGCACTGTTTATTGGTTAAAGCATTACCTTCATTTATCAGACTTTGTTTTTCATGTGTATACATAGACTTTGGTGTAAATATTAACTTAAAAGCTGATATTAAATTGGATTTACCGCTACCATTCAACCCAACTATTATATTTATTTTAGGCGAAAAAGTTGTAAAACTATTTTTTATACTTTTGTAATTCTTGATTTCAATTGATTCTATGTGCATTTGTATAGATGGGTTACAGCATTAATGTACAGTTTTTGTTCAAATTTAATAAATTTAAAAAATCCTGTCAAAGAAAATAACATTTGTATCTAATTTATATAAATAAATCTATCATTATAATGTTACAGAAATGAATAAAACTGAATGATTTTTATTAAGAACTTCATAAATCGCTTTTTAAATTTAAACATCCATCATTAAAGCTTTACATCATAATATTATGAGTATATTTAAAATCATTAGATTCTGTATAAATTTTGAATTTAATGTTATTTAATTTATCTTCAGAAATAGTGATAAATTGTTAAAGTTACTTATAAATGACAATAATGCTATAAAAACAAAATCAAATTTATCTTTTTAAATAATTTTTATTGAATTAAAATGCATACTTATATTCATATATACTTGTTAAACTTTATATATTTAATTGTATTTTAAAATGTACATTTCTGTACGCGATTCTCCTATTTAAAAGTTTTTCATAAATTTTGTCAAATTTGGATGGTCTATGTGTTTTAATCATAATACTGTTTTAATAATTCTTTTGTATAACAAATTAACGGTTAAAAATTGTAATTTTTGTTAACCCTATGCAAACCGAAAGGAAAAAAACGACAACTGAATCAATAACACAAGCTGCCATAACATTGGCATCTTCTTTGTCCACGTCTTTAGGACCAAGAGGCTGTGACAAAATGATTATTAAAGACGGAAAACCTTTGATTACTAACGATGGTGCAACAATTTTAAAAACACTCTCTTATTACCATCCAATCAATAAAATGCTTTGTGATTTATCTCAAACACAAGATAAAAATTGTGGTGATGGAACTACAAGCGTTGTGGTGTTGGCTGGAAGTATTTTAAGGCAATGTTCAGATTTGATTAAAAAGGGTGTTCATCCAACAGTTCTAGCTAAAGCACTCGATAAAATAAAAATTGATTGTATGGATTACATCGATAAAGTTAAAATATCAATTGGCGATGAAAAATTTAACAAAGAAAAATTCGACATTTATTTGACCCAGCCGCAAATTGGAAATATTGAAAAAAAAGACATCGATTATATGAATGACAAAAGTGACAGTTTTTATATCAAATATAAAGATTCACTTCTAAAGGCTGTTACAACATCACTCAGTAGTAAATTAATAGCTTCATCTGTAGTTGAATTTGCTCCTATCGCTGTTGATGCTTGTTTAAAAGTAAACGGAAAAATCGTTGACATTCAAGTTATTAAAAAAATAGGAGGTGCTGTTGAAGATGTAAGATTGCGAAAGACATTCGTATTGGCTAATAACATCAAAAATCCTGTAATTAAGGAAAAGGCTTCGGATGATAAATTTTCTAAAAAAGTGAAGTTTGCTGTGCTGCAGTTCGGTATCAGTCCTCCCAAGCCAAATCTCGATTATAAAATATCTTTGACTGAATCTAAACTTGTTGAACAAATTCCCAAACAAGAAAGAGAGTATTTGTTAAATATGTGTGCTAAGATAAAGAAAAGTGGCGCAGAGTTGGTAATTTTACAAAAAAGCCTATTACGTGAAAGCATTAGTGAACTTGGTCAAAGTTATTTAACCAGGCTAGGCGTGATAATAATTGATGACATTGAAAGGGAAGATATTGCTAAAATATGTGATAAATTTAACTTGCAACCATCCGTTGATCCAGATTATATAAACATAGGGGAATGTACAATTGAAGAAAAATTGGAAAACGAAGCATTAATTACTGAAATATTGTCTGATGATGCATGCTCAATTGTTGTTAGAGGTAGTGATCAAATAATTACTGATGAGGCCGAAAGATCCTTGCATGATGCTATTTGTGTTGTTAAATGCTTGTTCGATGATCCGTATTTGGTTCCGGGTGGTGGGGCTGTTGAAGCTGGAATATCCCAATTCCTAGTTAAAAAATCCAATGAATTTTACTCTAATCAAGATGTATTATCGAGCAAAAATGAACATAACCAAAACTATATCCTTTATTCTGAAAAGTATATTTATGAACAAATCTCTAAAGCATTTGAAGAAATACCTTATATGCTAGCTCAAAATACTGGGATGGATCCCGTGGTTCAGGTAAATTTTTTGACTTCTAAAATAGCTGAAAATCCAACATTCGGTATCAATGTGAGATCTAACACCATATCTTGTATGCTAGATGAAAATGTTGTACAACCTGCAAAGGTAAGTAAATCTGTCATATCATTAGCTTTAGAAACAGTTGCAACAATAATAAAAATTGATGACATTTTACCTTCAAAAAGATAAATAAAAAAAATGGTACAATAAATAATATGTTTGTTTTTCTATTAGCTAAAAATATATTTATATAAAATTTTTATTTTTTTTTAATTGAGATTTTTAAATTTAGTTTTGTGTTTGTGGTACTTCACAATATTGTAAAATTAGTGAAAAATATTCTTCTTTTATGATGGCAAATATGGATAATTAGAATTTAGTGAAATATGGGATTTTGTAATTCAATTTTTAATTGGATACGAATTTGCTATGTTTATCAATTTTTGTTGTTCTGAAATTAGGATGTTCTTTCGGTATATCAAATGTTGCCAATTGCAAAAAAAAGTTGAAAAATATGTAATTTTATTAATTATAAATGGTTATGTAAAGATAAAAGACTTGAGCGTAAGAATATTTATTTAATGGATTATTTCTTTGAGGCATGTTCTCTAAATGCCACCTCTATTTATAGTAATTTGTGATAAATTGTTTATTAAAACCGCAATTTATCAATCAGTAATTCAATTGTTTTCTTAATTAGGAAAATATATTAATATATTGAATTTTTAATTTATAAAATTAAATTTAATTTAAAATTCAATTTTAAAATTTTAATGCTAATATATTTATAATTAATAATTCCATTTATCACATTTAATTAATCTTGTCACTGCTCTTTTACAACAAAGGCAACTTTGTCGCTTGGTGACAAATTACATTTGTTAATAAAAATATTGAATAAAAATAATTTATCTTTTTCTTTTAAACAAAATATTAATACTTATAACAAAAATATTTTGGAGTATTAATTTAGGCATAACAAAATACCGAGTGAATACAACAGTGTTTCATCAATATATTACAATAAAATATATGATTCAGTATCCAGATAAAATATTGTTTACAAAACTAAAAAATTGAGGTACTTTTTTATAATAAATAGTGAAGAGGTGATTTTCTTATTAAATTTGGTTCATTTGTTCTCTGACAAACCAAATGCTTTAATCTGTTATAAACATAATCTATACATTATTGAATTTTTACTGAAAATAATAACTCATATATTAAGACTTTCAAGGGCTCAATTTTTTGAAAGTAACTATGTATTGATTGAAAAAAAATATAATGTAAGCATAATTTAATCACTTTTTATCAACTAAGTGACTTTTTTGTTGAAAATTGAATTATAAGTTTTAGCTTATTTTTTATGGGTTACAAAATACCATTGAAAAATAAAAGACAGAATTACAAATATCTAAATTCAAAAATCAAAATAGATATAGCAATTCTAAAATATATTCGCACATCTTTTTCAGTCGGAATTGACTATGAATTAGAAAAGATACAAGAGTAAATTTTTTTTGATTTAATGCTTTATAGTTGCAAAATTAAAGTAATTTCTTATGCTTTATTCTTTACCTTATAAAAATAAATCAAACTATATTTGCACAATAAATCGAATTTAAAAACTATTTTTCATTTACATAACTATCGACAACTTAACTAAGTTTACCGAAAAAATTAATTATCTTTTATCTTGAATTGAAGATAGGAAAATAAAAAATATGTGAGATAATTGTGTGTTAGATTATTCGAACAAGATATAAGTAAATAAAATATGAAAGAAATACTTTTAAAACTAAAATGTATTGTGGTATTCATAAAAATCTCTACAAAAAGGGCTATTATATCCCTTTTCATTGGGTTTTTCTAAACAGATTATAGAATTCTTGCACAATACTGCCAGAGAGAATATAAGACATATTTTCTTGTAAAATTATGTAAGAAAATACATCATTGAGTTAATGGAAAAATGATATTTTTAAAACAATGTTGAGAAACGGATTTTAAACGATTTAAAGATTTACAATACATTTGTTTCAATAATTTTTTAGTTTACTTTATGTTTTAAAGCCTTTGTAGTGTAGTATACCACAATATTAAAAGAAGAAAAAATGGGCCATTTGCCTAAAAGTTTTTCTTAGAAAAATTGCGAATATAAAAAGCATTCATATATAAGCCCAGCGAAATTAGTGCAACTTGGAAGTGAAATTCGAAACTCTGAAAATTACAAATCTTATTCATATAAACATTCATTCATTCTTATTTCTACCCTATCTTAAATAGATATATTCTTAATTTTCACTCAGATGAATACTACAATCAATTCCTATTACGCATTTTGTAGAAAAATTTTTATATCTT
>AFBI03000028.1:173368-264620 GCA_000230595.3 Edhazardia aedis USNM 41457
ATTTAATTTATATTTTTTAATATAAATATGCTTTAAAAATTCGATTAATCAATTAAAATAGACATAAAGGAAAAATTTTTATAAACATGTCTAACTATTTGTTTTTGTTTTTTTGTGTTTTTTTACAAAGCAAATTTGTGAATGTACATATGCAAATAATATGTTGGAAATTATTTCTTAAAATTGCTAAAATATGCTAAATGAAAAAAATCTAAGTGATTGGTGTTACATTTTTTCTAAAACTATAAAAATTTTATAATGAACTAAAAATAATTTTTTAGAATTGGCATATCGTATTTAAGTTTTTTTTAAAAAATAATCAAGTTTTATGAAAAGTTTAATAACAGTAAAAAATAAATGAATGTAATAAAAATATATAGTAAGTTTTTGTTTAATTACATTACCATCTTATTCGATTTAGACAGTAAAGTTTTCTTTTTATTTCTGATTTCTTAATTGTATTAAATCTTCTAAATTTTCAAAGAAATTTTATTAAAAATGGCTTTAGTAATGCATAAGGAATGTAAAAAAATGCAACATTTAACTTCAATGTCATACATTTTCAGATTCTCATAAAAATCTATATTTTCTATTGTAATATAATTATGATAAATATATGCTATAAGATGTTAAAAAATTCCAATTTTTATAAAAAAAGAATAATAATTTATAATAATTATAAAGCATTTATTTTTTATGGTTATTTTCAAATTCATCATTTATTAACATAAATTATATTATATAAAGTAATTTATACATTAAAAAATATTTTACCATGAATCGATAAACTTCTCCATTTAAATTGTTTTTCATGCAAATTTTTTATATAGAATTTATGAATATATTTATGTTCATTTACCCCTTCATTATAATATATTAATATGTTTTTAATCGATATAACACTTGATTTTATTTTCTATTTATTTATTAAAAAAAAAATTTTCAAAATAAAAAACAAATTAAAATACGATGCTCATTCTTTTCTTCTAATAGAAAATTTAAATAACTCTAATTTTTTTGTCTTTTCATGTTTAAATTATCTAAATTTATAATATTAAAGTATTCTAAGAATAAAAAAAATAATTGGTATACTTGATTTCAATTCAATTGCAAATATTCATTAAATTAACATAAATCGACCTTCCTCACAAAATTTACTACTTTGAAATTCGAAACAAAATTTCTAAAAACCTTATAATACAATCGAAATTTAATCTTATTTAATTTTTTGTTTAAGTTTAATTTCTTTGATTTATGAATTAAGATAATATTTTGTAATTTTATTTTTGATCCTTCTGATAGATTTTAGTCTCAATAAGACATTGAAGATTCAAACATAAATGTATTTTCTAAAATTTTTATGAATCATTTTAAATAATATCAAGATGTAATAAAATAGCTATAAATACATTTCTTGCGTGTATAATTTTGAAAATAAAAGATTTTGTGAGAATAAATATTTCAAAGTAAACAAATATTTAAACGAAAAAATACGAAAAAAACCATTTGAATTAATATAATAGCACATATTAGTAAATATCCTAAAACACACTAAAACATAAAAAACAATAATCAAAAAATAAAATTGAATTTTTTTATGTGAATATACGATTATACTTTGTGTTTATACATGATAAAAATAAGCATTTAAAGTTTTAATCAGAACTTAAAATGATTTTTTTATGCTTTAATCGATGGAATAATAAATACAGTGAACCAAACTAGTCTTTTTTTTACTATGAAATATGTGATTGACAGTTGCATCTTTAAATTTTATTTTTTTTTCAAGTTCTTGATACAAAAGAATAATGAAGTATACACAAATTAGCGAAATAGCATTAGCTATACATATTTTTAGGGGTATATTAATAAAAAAATTTTATCAATCATCTGTAAAAATTTTTTATAAATTAAAAATTAGCCACAGCATCCATTGATCTATTTATTACTAATCAAAAAATGATGATATATAATAATCTAAAATGAAAAATATGCTAAAAAGTGATAAAACAAAATACAACAATTTCTGATGAATAATAATTGAAAAGATTTTTAAAATAATATTTTTTACAAATTTCATCCAAATATTTCTTAATAAAACCTTTCAAGGATTCCAAAATCAATCTGACCCATACGAGAAAAAAATATGAAGAGGTTATATAAAAGGTTACAAAGAATAAATAATCCAGTACTAGGATGTTTGAAAAACAAAAATACTTTCTATTAGATTTTATATTCATCTTTATTTTTCTCTTTTTAGACTGATAGGATACAAATCATATTTGTAACAGAGGTATAATCTAAATATCAAAATTAATAAACAGTTTATATTTGTTTTTTTGATTAAATATGTTTAGAAACGTGTTCATTTTAGTTATTAAAAATAGTTTTTATCGAAATTTAAATGTTTTTAGAAGATTTTTAAAAGGTAGCATTGTTACGTTAACTAAAACTGTTGGATTAACAGTCTTAGAAAACAACTTTTTTTTTCTATTTTTAAGAATATTTCAGTTATTTTTCTTTGTTTTGCTCGCATATTCTATTTTTATATCTTTAAAATTAATTAAAATTTATATATTTAAAGTATAAAAAAATTTTTAAGCTTATGCAAAGAAGTTATCTGGATGTAATTCTTGATTTGCTAAAATTTATAAAAAAATCAAAACTTTTTAATCGGCATTTTAAATAGTTATCGGAATTTATAAAAAGGAACGAATTTGAACTGTATTTAAATATGTATTAAGTTGAAAAAATTGAAATAAACAATGCGAATGACAAACCTTTGGTGTATTAATAGAATGAATGTTAACAGGACCGGAAGCAAAATAAAGGAATTACAATAAAAAAAATATTAAGAATCAAGCCCTTAGAAAAATTATCTATATTTGGCGCAAATACACAAATAATTTTAAAGTTTGCAAAAAATTAAAAAATTTAAGAAAGGATTACTAACATTAAAAGTGTTCCCATATATGTTGAGGTATATTAAAAAAAAATTTACTGTAAAAATATCACAAAATAAACAATTTTAGAGGTTTATTCCATATCGGTTTTAATTGAAGGAAGTATGTATCAAAATTATAAGACTTTTATAAGTAAAAAATAATAATCCAATCACTTGTTATATTTTACATTTAGTGTTGCAATATGTATTTTTTTTTCTTTCCTTGTAAATATATTTACATAAAGAAACATTTAAACGATTAATCAATATAATAAAATATCTTATACGAAATATCCTCAAGTGTTTAATTACTCATATATGTATAAAGCAGACTATTATTCATAAATAAAAACTGACTAGAATTTTTATATAAGTAAAAATATAACAAATTTGTCCCAAATTGTAAATGAAAAGATATATTCGAAAATAAAAAATACCAAACTGCTCTTTCTAATTTTGTGCAAAATAACAACAAAAAATCCTTCCCAGCGTTTAAATAAATCAAAAAACCATAAATGATTTTTTTTTGTTTCTAACTATTGCACAAAATTCGATAAGTTGATCTTTTTCATCTCTTTCATCTCTTTTCATATTTAAAAATTTTAAATTATTAGTTACTTGCTTAAATCATTTTTCATCTGATGTAAATATTTTATATATTATTCAATTTATTGTTTTTATTTTCAAATTTTCAACAATCTTATTTTTTTATTGGTAAATCTAATATTTTTTTATATGTTAATATTTAATAAATTGATTTGTTTTTCCAAGAGAGTTTTTTTATGTAGATACCAGAAGATTTTGAGAATTTTTTAAGTCTCAAAACAAGCCAGTTTTTCAAATTTACATTTTAAATCGATTAAGTAAACCCTATAGCTATCAATTAAAATATTTGATATGAACAAATATTGGGCTTATATGACATTTAAAGGCATATATTATTTTTAATAAATTTTTTTTGTATGCTATGATCATATTTGTATATGACTTAAAAACCTATATTTATTAAACATTTGCAAAGCGTTTAATTGAAAATTAAAATATTTATAGTTTATTTATATTGTAAATGCTTCAAGTATATAAAATTTGTTATTTTCACGAAAACGACCATAAATGATTATAATATGCTAAAAAATGCTCCAAGTCTTTATTTAAATATGATATTAAGCTATTAATGGTATGTTTAAAAATCTAAAAAAATATAGTAAGATATACTTATTCAAAGCTTTCTTATATGTGTAAAACGCCTATTTTACTTGCACTTTATTGCCAAATACCTTCAAAAAGAAAGAAACAGCCTAATGATTGTGTTTGTATTTGATTTATTTCATTATATCTTAAGTTTTTTTGTTTTTTAAAGAAAATGTTATTTTTTCTATTCAAAAATTATATATTTTATAAAACAATTTATCTCATAGAAATTGAATAGAAATTATTTTTTTCCGCTTTTTTTTGAATCATTAATTAAAAATACGCATGTTGGATATGAAATACTTTATTGATGTTTTTTATATAAAAACTATATACGGCATGTTAATTTATCTTTTTTTTTTGCCTTGGGGTATTCTCTTAAGCTAATTAAACCAACAATTCAATCACAATATTATAATATTATAGAAAAAACTTAGATTACAAAAAAATATGTCAAACTAACTAAAACATATTTTATAAATATAAAAACAATGGCTTCCTTAAAAACTTAAAATCTTGTCCTGAATGTATTCGCACATAAAAATCAAATAAGCAAGTAATCAAGAAGGCATTTATATATTTATGTATTTATATATTTATTGATAGTTTTACAAAAGATTGCTTACACAAAAAAACATGTAAAACGAAAGCAATATTTTTAGTATAAATTTTAATACTTCCAAAAAAGTTGTTTGATATCACATATATAACAAAATTAGAATATGTTTTTAGCTACCAGGGTCTACAAATATAATAATTATTATCAAAAAAACAAATTAATCACTACTAAAAAATTAAACCAACCCTTATTTTGTCAGAAATTACAATATTTTGATATGATAATGGTTTTTATAAATTGAATCGTCGCAAAATAACAATAGCCACCAAGTACCTAACCATTAGATACATTTATGTCTTATTTTATGGGGGAATGTATTTTTTCTGGTTTTATTATGAGGAATATGCTCTAATTATACTATATATCGATATAAAAAAAGCAAAAATAATAATAACAATATACTATATTCTTTGAAATATGTTATTTATTAAATAATGATGAATGTCTCCATTTCAATTGTTTAGCATGCAATTTAATAAAACTTCATTTAATTAAAATGGTTATAACATCTTTGAACATTATTTAAGCCTATAAATAGTGTATGAAGCAATTTTTAAAATTTATTATTATCTTGCAAATTATAAAATTAATTTATAGCAATCAACTTGATAATGTTCTTTAAGTTTATTTTTTTTGTGCTACAATCGATATTTTCTTTAAAATTATGCACAGTTTGTTTAAAAAAATGAGATATATAAAAACTGTATATTGCCATTCTTTTGTTTTCTTTTATGATTTTTTTACATTTTTCTTTCTAACTAATATATGTTCAATATTCAAATTTTTTAAAATTTACCCTACAGCGTAAAAATGGTGTTTAATATCGTAGACTTGTTGGTTTAAAATTAACTTTATATAGAAGATATCATGTAAATATTATTTTTTTAAGAATCAATATCTTTATTATTGGCATATAAAATTTTTTTAGTTATATCAATATGAGCAAAGCTACCAATTTTTTTTATTTTTACAATATTTCGTCATGATTTAATTTTTTAGCATTTAAAACCAATTCATTTTTTTGTTTTTTATTCTTTATAAATAACAATGTTTATCTAGAAACTAAATTATATTTAAAATTTTCTAAAATTTTGATAACTTGATTAGAAACTTGCATAAAAAATAAAAAAATTTTGAATTAATTTTAATACCGATTAATATCTAAAAGATATTTTGTGTCATAAAAATAATCATAGAAACACTTCAATTTTTTCTGTATCTAATCTCATCAATCATCTAACCCCATTTAAAAAATTTATAGCATATTTTGTTTATTTAAAGTACTTTTTTTAGCTTAAGAATGCGACGTCGAAAGTTTTCCCAATAAAATAATTTATAAAATAAATATGATTGGAGAAAATTTTCAATTATAAATGTATTTGTTAGAATTTACGATATTTTGAAAAGTTTACATATTTTTGTTTTGTGTATATGGCCTTTATATCAAACTTTACAGTATCTACGAATGAATTATTCTTTAAAAATAAACTTATATATTTTTTTATGTTTTTGGAAAATAAATTACCAGTAATAATTTATAAATATTTTAATTTTTAAAACAAGTTTTATATCATTAATAAATCTGGGTTGTTTTATTTTTCATGTAAAATTGGCTGTAAATACATGTTAAAGTATTTTGATTTATTCTGATATTATAATTTTTGAATTGAAAAAACTTTAACTTATTTTACTGCAAATTCCATGTGTATAAAAAAGAGAAAATCGGTAAATAATTACTATATGCGTTTACACCTTTTCTAAAATATAAAATCTTATATTATCAAATTGAATTATTATATATGATATTAATTTTTTGAAATTGAATAATTCACTTGTCATATTTTTTTATATTTATGCGTTTATTAGAGTTTTTCAATTCACTATTTTATATAATTCGATTTTTAACCTTTTTCTTTTTATTGTAAACATTTTAAATGCTAAACATTGTGTATCTAATACGTATTTCTTAATAAAAACATTGAGTGAATTTGCTAAAAAAAAGATTAAAATATATTTTTTGTTTCACGATTTGTTGCTTTGGTTGTAGATTATCTTATCTGAATATAAAACCAAAATTATACTTGAAAAACCGCAAATAATGTATTTTTAATAAGATCACTTTCTAAATTTACCAATATATTGTTTATTTTGGTGTTATATTAGAATTATTATTGTAAGCTCGCCCTTGCATGCATTAGATATTTTCTTAAGGCTTTTTTTATAGCATAAAATTTTAGAAAATAATCTTGTAAAAGAATAAATTATAAAGGCTATTAAATTAATGTTTTCATTACCTTAAAATAGTTTCTTCGCTTTTATATTATTTTTAATCTGGTTAAGATTTTCCTAGGCTAATATTTCATATATATCTTGTCATCAACCTTTCAAGATCATATAAGTTGTGTTGTTATTTAACTGTCTTGAATATGTGGCCTCTTTCATTATAAAAAACTTTTTTAACTTTATTATTTATTAAGAAAAAAATATTATAATCTGAATTATAAGAGCAAAAGTTTTTATGTTCAGTTTTATAGTGAAATTCAAATGATCATTGAAAAAATCTCCATAATACAATATTTAAAATAGCAAACCCACTATAAAAAATATCTATTGCTTCTTAAAATTTCTTCTAAAATCGATTCAAACTTTTGTCAAAATTAATATTTAAAAAAATGAATTTTTCTGTAATTTTTTGAAGAATAGATACTTGTTTTTAAAAATCAATGATATTTTTTTCTTCGATTATCATTTAAAATCTACGAAGTTTTATTTTAAGCTTAAAAATATATGGTATAACTTTAGTTAAGCTGTATTTGAATTTAAAATTTTTATAGTATCTAGTATTTTTTCATATTATCAAAAGACTAAAAATAAATAGTGCTAGAACAAACAAAAAAATTCTATTTTGTAAGATAAATATTTGTATGCAAAAACATTGCAAAGTACATCACATAGTTTATTTTTGCACCTGATTAAGATTTAACTTAAATTTATTTGTTATTTGTTTTATAAAAAATATTCATTATTGTTATATGATTGAAAAGACAATTTATTTATAAAACATAATAAATTTTAAATTGAAAACTCTCATAAGCGTTTTAAGTTATTAAGAATTAAGATTTTTTTAAACAACTTAAACTAATGAATTTTTTCTATAAAATGTAAAATATTTCATAATAAAAAAATGTTAATTTTAATATATCGATATAAACAGCCTCATTACATAATTTTAACATAATGTGTTTTTCGTGATATATATAAAATTTTCGCTGCATTATATAACAATTGTATATTTTTTATTGTTTTTCCACAACTAAATACGCATTTATATACAAAATTGTACTTCAAAAATGTTAGGTTTTGGAATTGCGGACTTTTTTTTATTAAATACAGAAAATTTAAATTTTCAATTTAATAATAACAGAGACACATTTGATATATAATCATACTGTTTAATAACTATTTTTGAATCACAATTTAGGGATTTTAGTATTCCTTTCTAAAATCATTATACCACTAAAATGAAGCTATTCTTCATATAATATTATGAATTGTTTTATTTTTACAAGTATTTCTACCATTTTTTCACGTAAAAAAAGAAGAAATATAGATAAAAAAGAATTTTGGTTTATTTTAGCCCTAATAACATAGAAATTTTATATTTTTATACAGATTTACTGAAAAAAACCAATTAGTTAATAAAAAAAATTCCTGAGAATTTGTATGAAAACAAGTATTTCACATAATTTGATGAAAATGAAAAAGTAATTATGTATATAAGAAAATTCGATATGAATATAAAAAAATAAATAATGGAAATTTTTTTTGATATAAATTGGTTATTGATATTTAAGTAAAAGGATTATAATATTCTTTCTTTTTAATATATTGTATAATTTATATCATGATTCAAAAAATCCTACTTCATAACGATGAATTTTTGACATACGTACCAGTAAATTTCCGAAAAAAATTTTTGTTATTCTTTTTTATATTATAAAATATTTTATTTCGATTCAAAAAACTTGTTAGATTATTTTCAAAAATTTAATCTTAAAATATTAAAAATTCGTATATAGCGCAATAAATTAAACGTTTTTCGGATTATTAAAATGGTATAAAAATTTTATAAAATTAAAATATCATTTAATATGGTTTTCCGCCTAGAATCACATATTTTTATTATAAAGCCGAATACATAAAACTTTTTTTCAGTGTAAAACAATAATAATATTGTGTAATTTTATTTTATTTATGCGAATATCAGTTATTATGCTGAAACTTGTAAGATTATCAGTATTTGTAATAAATTTCAAATCATGACATTGATTGATTTGATCGAATGTCTAAAAAACATTTAAATTGATTATTTATTTTCTCTTAAAAAAAAGAATATAAAATGCAAATATTTAATCAAGAACATTATGTATTTTATTCTCATTTCTATTACACAATTAGTATCATATTTAATGTAGGCTGAAACAATATTTATAAGTAAAAATTATAAAAATTCATTCAAAATCACTTGAATAGTAAAAAAATAATACCATTTCGAATTTATATTTTTAAAATTAAAAATTAAAACAAAAATGTATATACTGTGTTATAACTGCTGTATTTGTTACAAAAAACTGACATATTTTGATTTATATATTTATATTAAATACGTAGTTTGTTGTATGACAAAATTTTGAAGACTAGATTTTTTAATATCCAAATTCATGTTTTATCGAATTATAGAATAAAAATACATGTTCCATTTTTTTAATTTATTACATTTGTAAAAATGTTATTTTTTGCTAATCGCACTAATAATGTTTTTTTGTTTATGCACTCAAAATTAGCTATAATAAATGTTGCAACTTTTCAATAAAGGAAAATCTATACTTTGCACATGAATTTTTTTTCATATATTAATATATAAAAAAGAAAAGAAAAATAAGCTTTAGGGTTGAAAAACATCAATAATTAAAACAAAATACGATTTTAGGAAAAACTTTCTTATCAATATCGGATTAACTAGTAATTTTTTTTATTAATATACAGATTTCTTATGCTTTAAATTTTAGATTTATAATAAAATAAGAATTAAAAATTCAAAAATATGGAAAAAAATAAAATGTTATTTTGATTATTTTTTATTATAGTTTCTATCAATTTATATGTAGAAGTAGCCGAATGTTTTCTAGACAATGCACATTGCTAAAATTCCATATTTTTCCTATTATTTATAAAAACATAATTGTGTTAAATCTAAAAAACGGGAAAATGTAAACCAAAAATTTTTAATCGTAATTCTGCTGATTTATCGTGTTTTTTCAATTTCACTCAAGGATCAAGATTTAAATATGCATACTACATACTTACAAGATTGTTGAGCAGTTAATCAATATAAAATCAAAAAAATACAAAAAAGTGTTTAATATAAAATTAGTTAAATGTTTACAGCCCATGTTCATTATATACATCAATATTTTTACAAGTAAACCTTTTCGTGACAAATATTATAAATTTTATTATTATTGTTTTGATATACGTAGATAGTTATCTTAAAGGTTGTTTGATTATTTCTGCTTTTAGTACCAAAATAATCGATTTAAGTAACTTAGCTATTAGACATTCATAAAACTTTAAAGGTATGCACTTATCCATATATAATTCCATTCTAAACAGTTCTAGATCAATAGCGAACAGTGAAAACAAAAAATAATGTGATTATTTATTAAACGAAAAAACCTTTTGTAGTTTTTTGTAACATATAGTTAGAGAATAAACAATAATAATAATAAATACATAATTTAAAAATAAATATATGGATATGTATTTAAAACTAGGAATAAACGCGTATATACATGCAACGCAGTTGTTTGTTTTTACATTTTTTAGGAAATATCTAAAACTATAAGAATATAAAAAATAACAATAACTAAAATGAGAAAAAAATTAATTAGAAAAAAAAACTTGAAAGATAGATTATGCATTTTTTTAATACTTCCCATGATATAGGGTATCCAGCTTCAAATGAAAACAAACGAGCATTGTGAATACTTATAAATATAATTGTGGTAATACCAGTGAAATACTGGAACCACAAATAAAATAGAGTTGATTTTTAGTTGCGTTTTTTTTTTTCAATGCTATTCAACTTTATGTTATGCTTTGTTATGTTTAATTTCATTAGTTTATTTTAATATTAATTAAGAAAAATCCGGAACAAAAACAAACATAAAAAACTATTAAATAAAAAACCCATGACCCAAAATTATTATTTTTTAATGTTTAATACAAACCGGTACAAAGGCGTCCAGGCAAGGGACGAGATGACCAATAGGAACCAATTGTCCTCAGATAATTCGAGGCGGGTTAATAATATTGTAGAGTATTTCCTACAATACAACCAAGTCCCTTCCTGCAACAGCAATAATATTTATTAAAGAAAAAATTAAATAAAAAAACATTATGCTTTAAATTATGCTTTAAAATATTCTGATATGTTTTACGACAAAAGTATATATGAATAAAAAAAATGGTTTCATTTGGAAAAGTGTTTTAAAATTTTAAAAGTTTCTACTATTATCTAGGTTAAAATTTTGTAAAAAACAGCCAGAGTGCCTTTGTACAAATAGTATATTAATATAAAGGTTTTTTTATTGTTAAATCGACCATTACATTTATATGGTGTAATAAAGAAGCGTTCATAACCTGCACATATCTATTACATTAAATTCAGGATTACGAATATTATTTTTTCTCCTCGTTTTTAGTTTGGCGAGTTTTTTTTTCAGAAATTTTTATTTTAACATAAATATAAAAATTTCTGTACAAAAAAATTATTTTAAACGGAATAAAAATTTTTATTCTTATTATTATTGAATATCTGTCTCAAAAAAAATGTTTTTCGAATAATATTTTAGCATTTACCTTAAGTTTACACTTTTTGTAGATATGTTAATAGTTATTTATTAACAATTTTTTTTCTCTTTTAAATAATTATATTTACATATGTTTGTATAATAAAAAAGTAAAGATCTCTGTGTTCATATAATTTTAAACTAAAAGGTTCTAAATACCACTAGTAATCAACAATTTCCATCATAATGTAGTTTCTTTTTTTTAATTTTTTTATTTATATAAATAACGAAAAATAAAACCTATTCAATAATACTACTGCTTAAATATGAAAAGTGTTTTAGGAATCTGAAAAGTTTATTACTCAAGGTCTTGCACAAAATTATATTCAACATGAATTTTTTCATAAAATTTTTGATATTGTTGATACAATAGACCATTTTGATATATAATTTGCATTTTATTCCATAAGAATCAGACTAAAAATATTTTTAAAATCTTAAATATGAAAGAAATTACTTTTAATAATTGGTTATACTAAAAATTCATCTATGTTGAAAAATTATACGTTGTATGCGGTACCCTTTTTTTATCATATCATTTATATCTTTCTTAAAAAACTTTTAATAAAATTTAAATAGAATGACAAAAACATACTTATGGTTTTCTATGCTCGAAAAATAATATATTAAAGTAGCGTAAGTATAGTGAATATGAAGATAAAAAAGCTTTAAATGAAGATTTAATAATGTTTACAAAGTGTCTAGGGTTAGTCTAGTGAGCATCTGCCTGCTCATATCTTTGTTGTTCTTGTCCTTCCCTAATTTTTTTTACATTAATCTTAGGGGTAACTTTTCTATCATATCAATAAAGTAACAAGTAGATAGAATAAAGAAATAATTATTTAGTAACCTCTGAAGGGTTTCTAAGGACAGCTGTGTTTATAGTAAGGTAATAACTATGTGGTGGACTGATACTATGTGCCATTATTTACCATATTTACTTGTAAGAATATACTTTTTTGCTGACATATAAAAATTTTATAATATACCGTAAAAATTATTTGTAATTTTTTTGGTTAAAATATTTTTATTTTTAAGGTATAGTGATAATATTTCATTTTTGCCAAATATAAATAGAAATAAAGATAAAAATATAAACATAATTTTTTGATATTAGAAAAAAATATCACAATTGAATTTAGAAACATTTCAAGACTTAAAATCAAGATATGAAACTCTATGTTAAAAATACTAATTTCAACTCATAAAAATCTTCATATTTTCCTATTTTACTATTTTTAAATTTTAAGAGCATGCTTCGCCTTTAGTAGCTAAGTAAATGTATCTTAAAAAAATGAAAAAATTATAATGTTTTTTTAATATCATATTAAGAAAAACAATAAAAAAATTTGTTATTATCATCAGTTCTACTTGAAGAATTTTAAAAAATTACCATATAGTAATACTGAAATACATGTAATCTTAATAAAATACACATTATATAATTTAAGTTATGAATATGTGTTAATGTATTATAAAAAATAAAATCTTTATTTTTTAAATTTTATTTGGACAAAGTAGATGAACATTTCATACCTCTTAATAGTAGGTTATTGGGAAACTAATATAAAAAACATGAAAGTTGTATTTTTTGTTTTTTAAAAAATAAAAGTAATTTTCATGATGAAGTTTGAGTAATTTTAAAATATATTTTTAAAAGGGCAAATATCTATTATTTTCATAATTAGTACTAATAACATAAAATAACTTTCATTTTTATACATAGTTTCTAAAAATTTCTAAAATTCTGCAAAAAACACTTGAATTGCAATAACAAAGAATCAATGATTTCGCAGAATTTTTAAAACTTAATCGAAAACAAAAATTTTAAATAAATACAATGGTATAAATTTTTAAGTATATAATAATATACTCTGTGTTATATAGTAATCATAACGCAATAAAAACATTTACAGTATTAATTTTTTCTTTTGTTTTAACATAGCGTAAATAATATTTGCATTAAAAAACAATACAAAATTGCTCTTTGTTTTTATAAAAACGTTTTTTCGTACATGGTAATTTATTTATCATGCGTTAAAAAAATAATCCCCAAAATCACCAACTTTATTGCACAATATAACACACATGTAAAAATACAATAAATAGCAGCATACAGCATATAATATAAATGTTGGTGAACTTCTGCCCGCTCTAGTAAAGACCATGATGTTTTTTTATAAGCTTATTAAAAAAAATTTATAAATTGCAATAAAAAATAGTTTAATTTGATATATTAAACTTGACTTGGCAAATAGGCGATGGCACAAAAAGTAAAGTAAATATGTAAAATATTTAAAATTAGTTTTAACACAAAATTTATTGTTGATATTAGAATGTTACAGGTAAAAACAATTTACTTGAACTATTAATCGAAAGAAAAAATTAAAATAGACTATACAACATTGTAAATAACCACGATTTAAGAATAAATAAAATAATAGATATTAAAAATATCTAATTTAATTAAAGCAAGATCATATTAGAAATATAAATTAGATAAAAAATATGTTAAAAAACTCAGAAACATTTCCAAAAAATAGATTTTCTAATTTTGCTAAACCGAACAACAAATTACATGCCAAAATAGTTTTTTAAGCAGTATTTTTATAACACCAAGGAAAAAAAGTAGATTGCATGATCAATTTATAATCAGCACTCATATTATACTATAAAAGCAATTTCTTACTATGAATATAATGCAAATTTCTATAATTTTTGAAAGTTTTTAGTATTTTTTATTTTAATTAAATTATATATACAAATTTGTTCTTCTAAGATAGCACTTTACACATTCAAATAAATTTTCGTGCAGACCTATTACACGTAGGAATACTTAATAATTTTTTTCTCATACTTGTAAAAATTTTATAGATATTTATGTAGTATTTCTTAACAGATAACAACTATAGCACAAAAATATATTTTTTCGAGTCATAACCCAAAATATTAAAAATATAGTGTTTTAGTTAGAATTATGATTTTGTTCACACTACATAAATTACATTTTCATATGATTTTAAAGATTATAATTGAATTTATGAATAAAAATTGCTATGTAAATATCAAGGTTGTTAAATTTATACAAACTTGAATGGTAAATAGTAATTTATTGCATATGCAATATTGTTTATATTTTTACCGTAATATATATTTTAAACACCAGTTTGTATTTTGTTACATCTTTAGAATGGTAATAAAATGCGTACAAGATCAAAAAAAATAGCTCAAGTTTTTTACAAAAAAAATTAAATGAATAAAATGTCTTTTGTTCGAATATTCATTAAAAATATAGGTATTTAATTTTTAATAAAGCCATATCATAAAGTTATCTAAATAAAAGAAATAGCGTAACCAACATACAATAAAAACAAAAACTTATTACTTTGTGAATTTATTCATTAATAGTAAACCGAACAAAAGATTTAAGCTGTTTACATATCTTTAAAGCAGTAAATAAATTGTCCAGATTTTATTTATACGAAATAAATATATTTTTTATATATTAATTTATTACTTACGTTTAATTGAAAAATACAAATATTGTAAATATAAGTAATTTATCTTTTTAAAAACAATATTTTATTTTATATTTTAGTAAAAATAATTTAAAAAATGTTAAATGTAGAAAATATAGCATAAAAATCTATTAAACTCCACTAAAGGTATATTTGTATCTATATTGCGCAAAAAAATAAAAAAATTAATACTATTTTAATATTAGAAAAAATAATAAAATATATATATTATAAAGATTTTTACAAAATTTATTGTAATGAAAATTTTCGAAATTAAATAAGTTTACAAAATATATTTGTATTTATAAAATCTTTGATCATGAACAAGTTCGTTTATTTTCATTGCCATAACGATAGTTTTGGGTATAATGTTTTAGATATCGTTTTTTTATATTTTTAAAATATACCTTAAATATAAAAATTCTATAAAAAATTTTTTATGTAGTTTATACAATTTGTAATTTTTTTTGTTATTTCTAGAGTATAACATAAATTAAAAGCGAAAATTTATTATTTTTTTATGTGAATAGGTTTGAATACATCAGAAAATAAACATATTCAATGTTCCAGCATGTTTAAGAAAAACTACTATATATGCTGTTAATATACGATTTATAAATGTTTCTTCAATTCAAATACCTAAATACATTTTTTTTGTATATTGATCATGAAATGGCAAAAATGGATATATATTGTATTTTAAAGGTTTTTGTTGTAATTTTTGGTTACAAAAATTCTTCTAGAATAAACATCTTAAAATAAATCCTGTATTTGTTGTCAACAAACGATTGTTACACAAGCTACGAATTTTACTGATGGGAGAAATCAATTTATCTTAGATAAAAATTACTGGTATTATTCTTTTAATACGTACATATGATTGATAAAAAAAGTATATTTTATTTGTATTTTATTTTTTTACCAAATATTTCACTAAAAACAGAACCCCATGGCATAGTACATTAATCTTACGGTTTTTAATCATTTTTTTCGTTTCAGGATAGTAAAAAGTAAACAAAGTGAAATGATTTTTAAACGCTTATAATAGTATCTATCTATATACTAAACAAGGCAACAAATAAGTTAGAGAATATTAAAGTAAATTTAGATTAAAATCATATAGAATAAAAATGAATTAGTTGTAAAAAATGACGGAATATCGGGAATAATCATAGAAATATCACATGAAATTATATTAAGAAGAAATTTTTGTTTCATTAATATATATTTCTGATTAACAATTTTTTCATAAAAAATAAATTAAACAGAGTGAAAAGATTATAACTTCATAGTCTAAATATATAAAATATATAACAATCTTCTACTTTTGAATTTTATTCTTACTAATTTATGACGTATTGAAACACAGGCTTGAGATGATTCATAGTATTTCTACACATATAAGCAAAATATGTAAAAAAAATTTAAAGATGTGTTTGTATCTTAATTAACTGAATTTAAATAGATTATTTACTTAAAATTATCAAACATAAAATAGTTGCAACTTCATGTAAATATATATTAAAAAAATAAAAAAATTGTAATTTGGTATTTTATAAAGAAGTTTAAATAATCATAAGATAACAATTTTATATCAATTCCGAAAAATTTCTAGCAAGCCTTTCACTTAAAAATGACTCATAAAATATACAATTAAAATTATGTCCAAAAGCGTTCATAAAATGTAAATATAACTAATTACTACAAAAATAAAACATTATAAAACAATTTTATAAAATTTTTATACAATCAAGTTCATTTATGTTCAATTTTACACACAGACTTATTATAATACCTATTTTTGTGCTATAATTACTCATTAGACTATAAGCACGTGAAATCTACTTATAAATGTTAGTCAATTTCATAGACTTATTTCATAAAGTGTTGATTGACAAATTATTACAAAAATTTTAATACTTAAATTGGGATATTTAAGAATTTAATTTAAATTTGTGTTCATATAAAAATGGGCTTTGTTAATTTTTTACTGAGTTCTTACAGAAAACAAAATACAAAAGTAAAAAGAATAATTTCAATACATGTTAAGTGTAATTCAAGAATGATATATAACAAATATGTTTTTCTGAAATATTTCGAACTAGTATTTTACAAAACTCACAATTTCTAATAAATAAAATAGGTATTTCAACACCTTTTGCCAAAAACATCGTGAAATCGAACCTTACATGTAATATGATTTTTTAAAAAAAGTAAAAGTACTTTTTGTCTATATATTTCCAGCCAAATAAAAGTTCTGAACGCAATATTATATGAAAATTTTGTTTTAAAAACATTTTTTTCAAATGATAACAGTAGAATTTTTACCTTTAATTTATATTATTTGGATTATATTAAAAGTGGCTTTTTAAATAATCTTGCTAGTCATCACAAAAAACCAATCAAAATTTTTTAAGACTAGTTATAGGTTTTATGTTTTAAAAAAAGTAAACAAATTTTTGCATTTGATAAGAAAAAATTATAAATATTGTAAAATGCAACCCGTTTTCAAGATAACTCCTTGTCTAACTGTTGCATACCGCAATATAAGAAAGCAGCTAAAAAGATGGTATACGTTGTTGATAGTTCCTCTAAGTTGCTTATTATTGATTAGTGTCCTGTCATTCGTTATCTAATGTATGATATTGTTATAGATACGATTGATGTAAAAAAATGAAATACTGAAATGTTATGCTTCACATTTCAAGTTATTATCGGTTCACATTATCACGTTATTACGCATGTCTAGATATGCTGCCTAGTGTTAGAGCAGTATGGTAAATAAAAATGCGTTCTAAAAACAATAACATTTGCAAGTCTTCTTCACGAGTGCCGGGCCTTATCAACTTTATTGACAAAAAGAAGAGAAAAAAACAATTTTTTTTAAAAAATAAAAATCGCTTATATATAACATAAGTGATCAAATACTCGAATCTATCATGAAAAAAAATTCCAAAAAGGACAATTTAAATATACTCTAATATTGATAAGGGAACCTTTCCTTTTTAATATATTGAAAACTGATTATTTATTTGAATGTTAGATTATCATAACAAAAATATAATTGATAAAACACAGATTTTTATGTTGAATCTTTTTAGAAATAAAAAAAACAACATTTCAATGTATAAAACAAGTGTTAGAACTATTTTAAAATTTTGTGACAACAAATTAATTTATAAAGTTCAATAAACGCCGCATATAACAGAATATTATTGTATCTACAACATTCGAGCTGTTTCAGAAAAGTTTATTAAGAAAGAATGACAAAAAATAACATTTTTTAGAAATAAGAAACTATAGATCATTTAAGAACATAGATTTTGGAAAAAGTTTGAAAAAAATAAACACTAAAATTTGATTAATATATTGGATAATATTGTTCATAGGAACTTACCTTTAACATAAAGCAGTAAATAATTATCTTTTTAAAGAATTAGAAAGTAGTAAATATGAGGAAACAAATATTTAATTAGTCATAATCACCATATTTAAATTTTTTTTAGTGAATACGAAGGAACCTAATAATTTTTATTCGAAATATGCAATTCTTTTGGGTTTAAGTCTTTAAGCAAAGTTTCGTCAAATATATAAAGAATAAATCTTTTTTAAAAATACATAGTATTATATTTTAGTTCATTGTAAATTATCCTTAAAGTTTTTCGCTGTTACAATATTGAATAATATCTACACTATTTACTTATTATTTTTTACCCCTATTTTAATATAGTATTTTCACGTTTTATTTTTCATTATAAATCAAATAGGTTTTTATTTGTATTATTTTTATTGCATATAAGTTTATGGTGTTTTTTTCCTAAAATTTGCCATTATGTATACTTTGTTTGTTTGGTTCGTTTGTTTACTAAAATGTTTTAAGTGTTTTAACATTTTGAATATATTTAATTGTAGACCTTTGATCGTTTTCATAATAATTTTTTTGCACATAATGATCACAAATTGTATATTTCAAATTATTTAAATTTTTAAATGAATCTTCATAATGTTTTTTTTAGATTATCATCATATGAAATAGCTTCATTTTTAATGATTTTTTTAATCTATTTATATTTATTTTCTTTACTTGATTTAATCAATTTTTTTTCTGTGATAAAATTCTTTTTTTTTAATTGCAAAATTTTTGACATAATGTATGTATATTTTATTGTGAGCCTTTTTGTACAATTCAATTGTATGAAAAAAATACGCTTAAAAAGAGAATATAAAAAAGATAAAGGTTTATTAAACAAATATTAACAGTGGTTGTAATACAAAATCTTCTTTCGAACAAATTTAATTATTTTTGCGTTTTTTCTAAAATACAAATTATAATTAAATATCATAATTTTTTTATTTTATAAATTTATCTTGTTTAAGAAAAATAAAATTTACATTATCAACGTAAATTAAAAAAAGGTTTCAATTTAGTTACGAAAAAAATAAAAAAATCAAATCCATTTATATTTTATTTTTCCTTAATATAAGATCTAGAATACAAAACGAACATATTTTTCATATTTTTTTGTTGCTTAAATCCCCAAAATTAAAAAATTACCATAAAAATTCAAATAGAAGACAATAATTTATTTTTTAAAAATACCTGATCATTGTTTTGAAACCTCTTTATTATTGTATTTATTAGAACTATATAGTAAAATATATAAAATATTACAAGCTTTTATTATTATGAATTTCTATATTAGGGAGAAAATCGAAAACATCGCATAAAATAAGTAAAAATCGCATAATGTAAGTGATCTACAAATTCAAAGATACCATATTTATTAAATTGAATTATATTGTAGCCTAAAAACTATCTGATTTTTTATTTTTCCGAAAAGCCTAGCATAGTTTTTTTGTATAATGCATTTTAATATAACAAATATATTTTTCAAATAAAATAGAAAAAAATGTGTATGCTATATAAATAGCATCCCAAAACTCTAAATAGTTAAAAATTTTATTATGATATATAATATTTCTGTAAAATTTACATCACAATATTAAGACGAGATTGGATCGATTGTTGAGAAATCAAAACTAAACACAATCGAAAATCAAATGCAGAATAAAAAACAGAGTCGAAATCGCCGAAAAAATTGGATTTAATATTAACATAAACAGTCGTGACAATATAAAAAGACTGAATATGAAAAATCGAAATATTCAACAAGTCAATATGAAAAGATCTAAAGCAGAAATACGAAAAATTTGAATAAACGTTAATTTCACAAAAAACCTTTAATTATAATTTATATTAATATTAAGCACTTAAATGTGTGTAACACCATCAATATTTTTTTTTACAAATGATATCAAAATGTTTAGTAATGTTAAAACTTAGTTAAAATTGTATCAACAAAAAACATCTCTAGATAAGAATAGGAATTGGAAAACATAAATCTATTTTCCAAGGTTGCGTACAGTTTTTCCAAAGATATGAAAAAATCTACTTTAATGATACCCAAATAACTATATTAAAAAATAAAAGAAGGAAAAATACATTAAATAATATAGAAAATCTAATCTTTACTGTGAAATACTTAATATTTTTGGTTTTATGTTTTAGATTTTTAAATTAATGAATCAGGCAATATGATGTTTTTCTTATTATATTCTTTATTTTCAAATAAATAGAGCATTTTCTTCAAAAGTGTTTTGGACCGGGATTGTAAAATTTATTTTGAAAACGTTTTGATGTCTAAAATTTTTACTTTGTTTTGATTTTACTTTATAAATTCAGCAATATTAAAAAAGTATAATTACATGGGCTGCATATTTTTATCCCAAATTAATAATAATCGCGTCTTGAAAAAGATCTTTGTTTGTTGTTGGATATTTGTCGTGATAAAAATTAAAAGTTGAACTATTTTTTATATAATATAATATTTATATACTTGGTCTATTAATAGATTACAATCTAGTTTTAAAGCAATGAAATTTTATTACAAAAGTAATCAACTTATGATGTTTTATTAATAATAAGTCGTTTAGTTTTATAAAAAAAATCATCTAACAAACTAATTATTTTTTTTTGATAAAACTTAGATAATTACATCAAACGAAATATATTGATAGAATGAATAAATCAAATTATATGATAAGAATTCATTGATCAAAAACCGAAGGAATATCCCACTAGTATAAATATAATTCATAAATTCAGTTTCATTTGTTGGCTCTAATTCACATTTATATTTTTTCTAT
Organism: Edhazardia aedis USNM 41457; assembly: GCA_000230595.3. Classification (NCBI taxonomy): domain Eukaryota; kingdom Fungi; phylum Microsporidia; family Culicosporidae; genus Edhazardia; species Edhazardia aedis. The sequence goes on from AFBI03000028.1 coordinate 194,759, forward strand.
AGCTTAAAATTTCTTTTTAGAATTTAAATTATTTTTCATTTTGTTGTTACTGTAAATAAAAATATTTTTTTCTGAATATTGAACCATTAAGTTATAATTGAAAAATTTAAAAAAGCAATTTTTGCTGTTAATGTGGTTACCTTAATTTTGAATTGCATAATTAATATGTCATATTTAAGGAAGCTACATGTAAATCGTGGTTTTAAGTGTTTTATTTCGAATTTCCAACATTAATTGTTTGATATCGCACAAATATCATAATCCGGTATAAAGGTATTTAGATTTTTTTTAATTTTCTTTGTAAATATCATAGATAGTGAATGTGTTATATTTAGTAGAATATTTGTTAAATTTAAAAAATACATGATAGATTTTAAAGTTAATTTTTTATCCTTACCAAAATTAAATAAAGTCATTCAATGCTTCATATACCTATTTGTTTGATAAATCTTTTTTTTTTATTTTAATGCATTCTTGATTCAAGTTGAATGCCTTTCCGAATTTTTTTTGCTTTTTAAACATATTCTCGATTATTTTATAATTTTAAATTGCAGAATCTATTTCATAAAAATGTTATTACAATTGTTGGAAGGCAAGATTTCTGGAAATACATTCATTTTGTTTTTCTTCTTTTCTACAATTAATTGCCTTAAACGTTACCTTAAATAAACAACTGTCATTACAAAAGACAGATAGTTAGAATACGTTTCATAAAGATCAAATCTTTAACTGAAACAACGAATCATTTTACTATCATGATCCGAAATGACATAATAAACTAATAATCAAAATAAATTCGTATGCAAATTGAAACCTGTCAATTTCAAACGATGGGTATTGCAATAAATACCCAACAATAATATTAAATCACAAAAACGTTTTTTGACAATGTTTGGTAAAATTTTGGCAATAAATTCTATTTTGCTTTCGAAAACCATATTATAAAATAAATATATTTTTAATTTAGAACAAATATTTCATAAATATACATAGCGAAACTAAGATGAAAATATTTTTATAAAAACCATGCAATAAAAATTATCTATTTCAATAGTGTATATAGACGGAAAAAGACGAAACTATGAATGCAATAATAATATACTCAACGGTAATAGTTAAATGGTGTGGGAAGAAAGAATAAAAAGAGCAAAAACATATTTAAATAAAAAAACCCATTTATAATAAGGTTTGTTCCATCGATTTTCTGCATTGCATGGTCACTTCTGTGATCTTTTATAGTATTTTTCATTATTTTAATAAGATAAAATATATTTAAATATTTTTAATGAAATTTCAATTAGTGGAAAAGACATACTACATTTTGTTAAAATAAAATCATCACAAAAAATCCTCAAAAACACCTGTTTTAGTCTTATTTCTTTAAAAAAAAAACACAATTCTTGTACAATACGGTTGGATGATCGGGGACGGCCTTTCACACAACCCAACTTTTTAGAACCAGAAGAACAATGAGAATGTGAATAAGACATTATAAACACGTTCCTTTATTTTTAAAAAGCTTGATTTAAGCTTTTTTTATAATCAAAGTGAGCCAATGGTATCAATTTGATTAATCAGTTGTCAAAATTTCAAATTTTATTGATAGTAAAATTACAAATATTTTTCTCTCATCATGTCAAATATCATATTTTTGTGATATATGAAAAACATTAAAGATTATAAATACGAATAAAAATATTGGATTAAATAACTAATCACTTGAATATTTAGTTATTTTCAATATCGACCAATACAACTAATATATTAAATTTGCAATTATTTTTGTCATAAATTATTCCAAAATTATTATATCAAAAATTTTCATTAGAATTTAAGAATTTTATTATTTTTAAAAATACAAGTAATCTTGCATTCAAGCCCCAAAAGCTGTCTTTCCAAAATTTCAAAACAACTTGATTTTTCGTTTGAAGAAGCTTACTAATATTGTTGCATTATACCAGTAAATATTAATTCTCACATTTTTACACATTAAATTTAATTTCTAATAAAATAACAACTTTCTTTTGTGATTATTTTACAGTTACAGTCTGACTTGTAGAATAAAATCATATAAAAATTTAGTTTCAATTAAAATTTAACTATTTATTTCACACAAACAATGTAAAAACCCAAACCAAATAAAGATAACAAGAGATTAAAAGAGTAAAAATAAAATTTCAAATCTCAAAATAAGCATTAAACAAATAAAAAACATCACATATTAATTCGATTGTCAAACAAACAATCTGACAATTTAAATGAAATATATTTTTCGAAAACATGATTGCCTTGAATAATCGTATAATCTTAAATATTTGTTCGAACAAAAAATTGTGATATAAATGATATTTTGAGCCACAAATACCTAATTAACAGATGGCGAATATAGTAAAATGAATAAAATGTTCTAAAAATCTTGTTTTTTGATTTAATACTAGTAAGAAACAAAAGAACTTAATATATATCAAAACTCTTAATTTAATTATAATTTAAATTCTATCGTTCTATATTGTTTTTTAACTTAAAAACCATTTCTCGCTGTCACAAGATCTGATGCTCGATTTTGGATTCAACGGTGAAATTAACGGTAAATCAAGCAAAAAAAAACATTTTTACGTTTAATACACCTAAATACAGCGTATCGGTCAATATAAAATAAATTTTTTTCTAACGAGATCATGAATGATAATAAAACAAAAAACAGGGAATTTTTTAATTGCAAGATTCTAGCTACAAAACCTAAATTGAGACACTACATTACCAGAAATAATAACAACTTAAAAAACATTATTTATTAATAAAACACAATGAAAACTTTTTTTAACGTTTAAACCCATTCTTTGTAGAATTAGAATACAGAAGTAACAATAATTTTTTTAAAATAAAATTATTAGATAAAATATTATTATTGGTATTCATGTTTAATTTATCAATTTTGAAAACAAATCTTTTAATATATAAGCATGTTGTTTCAGCTAAAACTCCAATGTTAAATAATAACATTTGGGTTATTATTTAATATTCTTTTTAATTTATGTATTTGTTTTGTTTTTATCTTTAATCAAATCAAAACAAAAATAAATAGAAATCGATATAAAATCTAATTCATCCATATAAAACTTTATAGTGTTAAAAATTATAAACAAAAATTCAATTATATTTAATAATTCTTCATTTTATAATAACTATACTAATAATAATAGCTATTTGCCAATCAAAATGCCTTATTATTGCAATTAAAATCATTGAAAATATTTAAAACAGCAAATTTTACGCAGCGTTCACCCCAAAACATAATAAAATTTAATAAAATCCGCAGTCAAATTATATATACACCAAAAATATATGTGTAAGTAAAAAGATCAAAGTTTTGAAAATACAGGTTTATTATATTCTAGTTTATTTATTGCAAAGGCTGGTTGTAAAAATAATGTACATTTTGATATTTGAATGATGTAGAATTTATCAACTATAAAGGAGTCAAATTTATGAATCAATGAATACGATATGATAATTATATTTAATGGAATTTTAGATTTTTATATTATAAGTAGTATATTTCAATTCCAGATCGTCAATATGTTGACAGGTTTATATAAGGAAAATTAAATGTCAATCATTTGATTGTCAGTTGAATATTTAAGGCGAGAAAATTTTTGTATGATTTTGGAAAAGAAGAATAATAATCTGGATAAATCTTCGCTGGTATTGCATTGCAACAACCATGTTTGTAAATTTTATTTTTAGATAAATCGTATAAAAAAAAATTTCATTTTTTTTTTCTGAAATCTATATCATTTATAATCTATAGTTGAAAAATCCAAATCAACAATATCGGAAATATGCAATTTCATATTTCAGATTTAAAGAAATTCAAATTAAAATTTAATTAAATTTCAATTGTGATTAAAAATTTTATTAATTAAAAATTTTAATTATTTTTAAATTGTATAAATATAATGATAAATAAAATATTTACTTTTTTATATAATAGTGAGATTTGATAAATTGCTAATTTATCAAATAAAGCTTTAAATAGGTGTGGATTTTAAAAGAAGAGAAATAAAAAATGAAAGATAGGAAATTTTCAAAGAAGCATTAAGATGAAACTTTTCGGAATGAAGATAATAAATACCACAATAACAACAAACAAAACAAATTTTGCATATTATACAAATATTTTATGAAACTTTCAGTTGATAGCTTTACAAAATTTCCAAAAAGAAAGAAAACAAACAGAAAAAAATTATAAATAATTAGCTTTTAATATTCTTCAAAAACTATAAAAAGCCTAAATTAGTAGTAAAATGCAACACAAAAATACACATTTATATTAACAACGATCACGAATGAAAATAGCAATTACGTGGAGGATAGCTAATTATATCAATAATAATTATAATTTTCTCAAAAATTCATATCTTCAGTCTTTTGATTCATCTTAGAATTTTGAATACTATCAACAATTTAGTTTATGAACGTCATATATCTTAATAGTTATCGTGAAACATGATTAATATTAATATGCATCCATTTGATCTACGATATATTTAATTTAATTGTGTTTGATATATACTTGATAAAAAATTAATTAAGTAGAAATGATTGATCTACACTAGTTAATTGAACAAATATTATTAATAAGGGTTATTTAGAAAAATTAGTGTTGGAAGAGCGCGGTCTAATTTTAAATAAGCCAAATATCTTAGGATTATCTTTTTTATTAAAATTTTACATTCCAATGTTTTCTTTTTAGAATTTATAGCTTAGACTTGATTAAATAAACCAATTAAACATTAACTATCATATCAGGTAATACAGAAAGTGCAATATATACGAAAGACTAGAAGAAATCTTTTTTTCATAAAAATAATATCATATTTCATGCCAAAAAAACCGATAATCTTGATCAAATAAATCCAATCAAAATAATTTACCTGAAATACAAACAAAAACTATTTGCTTTATATATAATTTTTAATTTCATTCTAATTGCTTTGAGTATAAATAATCAAATCTAATTATTCAATCTCAAAAATGAATGATTTAATAATTAATCTCAAACTTAAAATATTTATTTGAACTATATGAGATATCAATCTCATTATATTGATCACGAGAGTATTGACTATAATCATTTAAACACAAAAATAAAACTTAAATATTTTTTAATTTAATAATTTAAATTTATTATTATTTATTACTTTCAACATATATTCTTAAAAAATACATTTATTAAACATTTTCCGATATATTTTGTATTTTTTAAAGTTTTTAAAATACCGAGGTAAATATTTATATTTATTATAATATTAAAATATATATTTTACACTGGTTCATTTATGTAATCCAATGTAAACATATTTAATATACAAAGAAAAAGTATTTGATTATTACATCATTGATTGGCAAAAAAGAAATTCTTCTGCCAAAAATCAATAATGTAAAAATAATAATAAAACATATTTAACATAGAGATTTTAATATAATAGAGAATATAAATGGTCTATGAATTATATGGTGTATAGAATTAACAATAGAAGTGTACAAAAAATAATAAATAGAACTTTAAAACTTGAAAAATTAAACAAAACATAAAAATATTATTTAATTTACAAAATAAAAATTAATCTTTGCAGAATTTTTAAAAAAATTATCTGAAAAAAATTTATTGAATATAGTGTTATAAAAATCAAATTCAGATAAGAAATATATAATAATTAATAATAGTATAAAACAACCATAATTTTAAGAAAATAAAAAATTTATGAATAAGAATAAAAAATAAAGTTTACTGAAAAAATGTAATTTTTTTCGGTTTAAATTTCAATCATTTATTTAATTATGTTTTTTTCATAATTTTAGTTAATCCCTTTATAACAGTTGTTTTATATTATTTTACTTTTTACTTACCCGTTTTATATTTTATTTTTATTATTTGTGATGTTATTTTTATGGCTAATAAAATGTAAACATTTCAAATATTCTAATTATTAATCATTTTTTTTGGAAATAAAAATATTATAATCTTTTCTATTAATATATTTTCTTGTTTTTTCTTTTGAAAATTAATTTTATTGATTACAAAACAAAACTAAATTATATCAACCAGATAATCAATGTAGGAAATTAAAATTTACAGTCAAAAATATATTTATATAAATGATCAAACAAAATAATATAAACATTTTCATATTTGTATACATTGGTCTGTGACATACTACAAAAGTATTTAACTAATTAAAAACATATTTTCACGATTGAACAAAAATATGCTAAATAAATAACCTGATCTTAATCTAAATACACGATTATCATAAAAATTCGTAATACTATGTTTATATAGTTTAATAAAAAATTTTTTATTTGATTCGTTGATAAATTTGATCCCATACTAATTACTTTCATAAATTTTGTTTTTTATACCATCAACGCTAAGTAAACTTGATAAATTTATACCAAATAAATGTTTGTTTTTAATGTTTTTTGAATTTGTATTGAAGGTTCATTGTTCGAAATTTTACTGCATTTTAATTAATCATTATGTTTAAAGTTTTTCAAATTATTAAATATATATATTTAACATAAATAACTAGGATGAATACCAATTCAAAAATAATTCTTGCTATTGCCATAGTTTTTAGATTCAACGAAATAAAAATATAAAATCGTATTTAAATCGTATCTTCGACTGATCAAAACCCAAATATTTATTATACACCTTAAATTAGGTTCCTAAGAAATGTGCGCTAGTAATTACAATTAACATTGTGATCACTAATTAACTTCTTTTTAAAATTTATCCTTTTATTTCATTTTAGGGCAAACACAACTCATATTTTTAATGCGTCAAACAAAATTTACATTTAATAAATATTAAATCAGCTCTCGAAATACAAGCTAGGGTTAATAATTGTTATTTTTCTATTAGCTCAGTTATAATTTTCAATATAATTTTTTTTTCAAAATATTTTTTTGAGGTATATAATCTAGAAAAAAGAATCTATTTTCTCGCAGCAAACGTATTTTTATCTTTTAATGAGAAAAATTTTAATATTTGTTCGCGTATTTCTCATTCTAATAACTTTGTATGTTTTTAATTTTTTCTCAAGGGTGTAAATTCTTCATAAAAATCAAACCGTTTATATTCAATGCCTAGATTAAAGTAGCATTTTAACTATTCAATATTTTGAATTCGAATCATTCGCACAATTTAAAATTTCCTTTTATTTGAGTATTCTGTTTTTTTTGCATTGATAATGAAAATTATTATTTCATATATTCTAAATTTCCCATGCACCCTTAGGTGCATCATGGATGATAATCAGATTCGGTTTCAAAAGGAACTTGAGTTTTTACAATTGCTATGTAATCCACAATATCTACAACATCTGTATAATAACAATTTTTTTAAAAATGAAGATTTTATAAAGTTTTTGGAATACTTGAAATATTGGAAAATGGAGCCGTATCGCAATTTTATAATATACCCATATTCTCTTGAAATATTGGACCTTTGTTTAGACACAAAATTTATAGAAGAACTTGCCAATGAACAAACATATATGATACTCAATGAGCAAATATTTAATTTATGGAATAATTCGTAGATGATTAGTTGGAATATCAAAATAGCAAAATTTATGTTGTTTATTTTAATTTTTTAATAATAAATTTCACGATTTAGTCTGCTGCAATTTGTTGTGCGATTTTTTTATTTTAAATATCAATAAAACTTGAAAAAGCTGCTTTATTATCCTGGATCATATTTTCAGAAAATTAAATAATATTTTTTGAAATTCTATAAACACAAATTTAATACTTATAAATTCTTTTGAAAGTAGTTAAACTTTTCTTATTTTCTTCATTTTAAATTCCTTTTACATGCGTACAAGGCTTTATAAAGTAAGTTATTGTTATACGATTACACAATAATAAAAAGTTAACTAATAGGTATTATTTTTATTATGTTTTTTTTAAAAAGATACATTTTAAGTTTGCATAAAAAATTAAATTAAGAGTTATGTGTAAACATTGGTCGTTTTGCTCTTTTTGCAAAATTGAATCTGTATACTCAAAACATTCAACAAAAAATTAGAATCAAATATCATAAGAAATTGAAAATTTGTTTTTATTAATATATTTTTTTACTGTTTTTTTTTCTAAATTTGCGTGCAAATAATTTTTAAATCTATATGAAATTTAAAAATTTTCTAGAAAACTATGCGATGTATAAATTATTATATTTACTAACATTAAAAAAAATAAAATAAATATTGAATTTTATATTTAAAATTATGCTAAAATTTATTCTTGCGCTTATGTATTTGACTAATTAATTTATTGAAAGTCTACAAGTAGTATATAGAAAAAATTTCTAAAAAATTATACTCGCTTCGAAACGTTTAAACATTGAAATTGTTATTTAAATTTTTTTATTCACATTAAATTGTAGATTTTCTTCATTTAAAATCTTAAATTACATGGCTTTTATCATACTTGAAAGCCTTGACTCAAATTATTAATATCGTTGAGTATTTTGAAATGTAAATTTAATGCATGAAAATGATTAAAAAAATTTAATTCCTACCGAAATATAACAGTTTCATATTCATTTATGCATCGTTTGATATTTTGTTTTGGATAATCTGGTCGGCCAAAAAAATAAAAAGATTTCATTTAAACGTTTTTAATTTTTTTTAAAAAACTAAAAATAAATTGCTTACATAAAGAAATACAGCAAATAAAAAATAATATTATCGTAAATTAATATAATTAAAAGAGACAATCAAATTTATTAAGTTTAAGTTATTCATTTTTTTCTAGAAAAATGTTTCGCATAAATATTGTCCTTTATATTACCCACAAGAAGAAAATATCTATTCGAATATTTCGGTAGAGACATGGTAAGCGATCTATACAGAAGTATTCATCCAGGATTGAGCGAGGATTTAGGTAGTTCCCCTCTTCAACTAGCACAATGTCGGTTTTTTCGTTTCTAAAACCTTAAACGAATTTTTCCCATTCGCGTAACTACAATTTTATTATATAAATTATTCATTATTTTTTTGTAAAAGTAAGAGAAGTTCATTTAATTTAAGATAAATAAAATAGATTATTTCCACAAATGTTTTAGTACAATATCTTAAATTAAGAACACCATTTCACTGCAACACATGTTGATGTCCATTAGTTGAACAAAAAAATATAAATAAAAAAATTGATAAGAACTTAGTAAAAACCCTTAGAACAAATAAATTCACAAGTAAGTTTTAAATAAATTTTTGTTTTTTGCCACAAATGCAAGTATATATATATTGTATTTAAAATTATGGTAAGAATACTTACCATAAGGATAATGAATAAGAATCTAATGTTTCAGTAAATATGAATGAATGTTTTTCTTCTACGAAGTTTGTATTTACCAATTGTATAATTGATGATCAAATTCCTATAGCCTGCACAAAAATGACAATACTAAAAAATTAAACAAGAATTTTGTCTTTATAAATATTTTTTAAAATTTTATACCCTAAATTCATACAATATTTAAATTTTTTATCACCGAAAAATCATAATTTTAGGGCGCTATAAATAATGACATCGATTGAAAAATATTTGTGCTAAAAAGCATTTTGATAATTTTTTATTTAAATTAATAACATGAAATTAAAAAATTTTTTATAAAATATATTCTAGAACACATCACATATTATTTACCCGTCATCTTTACATCAAATTTATATTTTAATGTCTTAGCAAAAAAAAAACTTTTAAATTTGCGAGCTTGACCCATTTAAAAAATAAAAATCTGATGTAAAGAATATTAAATCATAAAAACCATTTAAAATATATAATATCGTCAAGATGCAAATGGCTTAATTGAAGTAATTTTAAAAAATATAAATCACAGATTTCGCCAATCAATAGGATGTTCGTTCACAACCTTTATTCAATAATTGATTTATACAAAGCTCAGATGCTGCAGAGATGCTAAATATTTGTTCGGATTCTGATTCCTGTTGAAGGAAGAAATTTAAACATCTTGTATGAAATTACTTCTAAATACTATATTTTGTATATCAAAATTCATGAGATTTAATTAATTAAATTTCCTATTGTAGATAATTGAAAAAAATTTGATTATTAACAAGCATTAAAGTAATATGAAAAAGTCATAAATTCGGATTTTTACCAAAAAAACATTTAAAAGTAATAACTAAATTTTTCTAAGTATTCTAGTATTATATAAAACACTAAAAACATGAATATAACCTTTTTCAATTTTAAAAATAACAACAATTTATATTTTGATAGTTTAAGAATAATTCTCTGCGAAATTTAATAGATTAAATATAATTTACATTACAAAACAAATTTTAAAAATTAAATAGTTATACTTTGACTATCGGAAATGTATAATTTATATAAAAACCTATCATAAAAAATATATGCATAAGCTTTATATTTTGATGCTAATTCTTGCACAATTACAAAGGCAAAGAATTTCGAATATCTTGAAATATAAAGTTTTATCAAATAAATTTAGAAATTTTCTTTAAACGCTATAAACAATCTTGTTTCCATATTAGTTTTCGTGAGCAAAACACAAACATTTTCTTTTTTTTTGGAATTAATTTTTTAAAAACAAAATATTTTTTCGTTCGTTCTGTTTTGCTCTTTTTTCCAAACTTCTGACTTGGCTCATATATAAGCAATTTCACAAATTAAATTACTTGCTACATTATCCAGATTCAGATAATCAGAACAAAAATCTATCACAAATGTAAAAAATTAAAAAATATAATTATGTTAAATAAGTAAGTGCAGAAAATTAAACCAACTAATTTGGAAAGATTTTATCATCAGATTAGATATAGTTTGGTAAATTGAAAAATTTTTGTGAATAAAATTTGGTTTTGATTGAATTTTAGTCATAATTAAAATTTTCAATTAGTTGTCTTTTTGTGCTATTTTCTCTTTTTTTTCTTGTGTAAAAATAAAGCAAATATTTAGGGCTAATGTCTTTCAGAAAAAAAAATTTGACATAGACAAAACACACTAGCCAATAAAACAGCCAAGCTTGCTTTCAGGTCATTCAATCATGTTGTTAATGATATTATTTTAAGGATTGGTCTATAATTTCAATTTATTATTAAATTTGTTTAATTTCCTCATTTAGCTCTTAAAATTGCAAACAGCTAAAATATGGAACAACATAGATACCAAAATAGATCAAAAGATATATAGAAATTAAAGATAAGGAGCACAGTTACAAAAAAATAACAATCAATAAAAAGATCTTCAATTATATTTTAATTTTCTAACAATCGAACTAATCCTAATATATAATCAACACTATAGCCTAGTTGTTCCGTCAACAACTAAAAACATTTGATCAAAAAAATTAACTAGCTCTTTTTATTCAGAAACATAGTGCCATTTTATTTTACCTGTTGTTTAAAAAATTTAGAAAAATTCTATTTATTAATATTACAAAAAAAATATTTCATAAAATCATGACAAAAGCCAAAAAAAATTGAAACACCAAGTGTAAAAATTGCAAAAAAAATGTAATTTTTATTTTGTATTATCGTTAATAAATGTAAAAACGTTCATTTTTGGTTGATATTTATTGATTTGATTTTGTCGACACATATTGTGATAAATTACAACAATTTTTTCTAAAATATGATCTTAAATAAAATTTTTTTCTTTCCCTTCACTGGAGAAATTCCTTTTTTATAATATAAATAACAAAAAAAACAGAAAAGACAAAAAAATATTTTTTTTATAACAATTCACCCAGGTTGATCCCCGATCCAATCCCCCACTTTCCGGTGAAACAACTCAAGAAAGTGGATTTTACAAAGCACTTAACACACAAACTCCAAGGATACGGGTCTCAAAAAAGTTAGCACAACAACCGTTCACCTGGAATAGCCTTTATTTTTATAATTTCAGTCCGAGGAGTGTGTCCAGAGAGATTCCCGCTGGTCTCTTTATTAATGCTTATTTAGGAGTTGGTATTGGCTCGCAGATCCAAGACACATATGATTGCACTTTCTACAATCTATAAATTTCTAATTTTTTGAAATATATAACAGAAATAATATCCAAAATTGGGATCCTAAGATATTTATTATAAAGTATTAATTTTAAATAAATGAAGTTATACCTTTGAGAAAAAAAACTGTTAAAAAAGGACAAAAAAAACAATAAATAAAAAAATTTTTTATTATAGAGCAATTTCACAGCGAAATTTTAGTTCTTTAGGCTTTAATTTTTCGCAATTTGACCAAAAATATAAGCGCTACGATTTTAGTTTCTTTTAAATTATGGGTTTTTGTTTAGAGAAAAAATGTTGAAAAAACAATTCTTTTTTTAAATTTTTGAGATATATCAATAAATAAAAAAGATTTGTGCGCATTATAAACGATGGTTTAAAAATATAATGGAATTATAATGAATAAAAAATATGAGATAAATACAGTAATACAGATATAATAAATATTAAAAAAATTATCATTATTCAATAATTTTTTTATATTATAAATAAGAAATATTATTCAATGTAAATAAAAAAAATTACGAAAGAGAACTAAAGAACACGAATCGAAAAAAAATCGAATTTACTTCTAAATAATATTCACCAAGTTAATAAGTAAATTTATTATACAATTACGGACATTCCTATTTTTTAAAATGGTATTGATCGTCTATATAGCATAGCCAATTAATTTATAGACAAGTGATATATTATACTTTTTGTAATTTAAGATATTGAAAAAAAATTATGCTGGTTTGAAAAGAATTTATAAGAACATAAATATATAATGTTATAAACTTTTTTCAATTTTTTATATTCATTTTGATTAGAACATTAATTAAAATATACATGATTTGTGCCCTTGACTTGCAGTTTGATGATCTCATGTATTTAATTATTTAATATACATTTTATGTTTTATGTTTTAATGCGGATATTAAAAGAAAAGCCGCCATATTAACAATTTGAAGTTTGAATTTTTTTTCAAATAATTTTTTTGTTTGTTATAAATTGTTAAAATAAAAATTGAAAAGCGTGATTATTTAGAAAATTAATTAATTTACCAATTTTCAGATCAAAACATAAAAAAAATTGTATTGATATACCATATGCTATTTCTTTTTTTCTTAAAAAGTAAATTAATGGTTTTAAGAAAATATAGTTTTTGTAAACTTATGAGCATCAATGAAAGCATATTTTTATCCTGCGATGATAATTGTTGGATGAAGTAAGATTGTTGATATTAAAAAGAAGATTAAAATGAAGTTTTTTAAATCGCATATTTTTTATTTAAAAACCGTATTTATAGCTAAAATCATTAAAAACGAACCAATTAAAAGATCTAAAATACTTTTTTTCAAAAAAAACTTTCATCACATTATAATGTTAAACTTATTTGCATTCCAATTTTTATCTGTTGTTTATAAAAGAATAAATAACAAAATATTTCTTTAAATTTTCTTTTTAAAATATTAAATTTAATTTTTATCTATGAAATCTAATCTTTAATATCAAAAAATTGACATAAGTAAAAACATTGGTATATTTTCCAAAAATTTGTTTCGAATATGTGAAAAGTTTGCAAACATAATAAACAACAATAATACAAAAAAATCTGTTCAACATACAGATTGTATGTTTTTCCCACAAAATAATATAGAAGAAAAACGTCTTTCTTATTTTAATTGTTTTTCTATTATAACATTCAAAAAAAATGAATGAAATTTAATCCTTCAAATTTTTACTCTTGATTTTACAAAGGAAGAAATTATAGAAAAGATCGTGCACCTGAATATAAAGTAAAAAATCGCATAATAATCAAGGTTTATCATTTTATTATACATAAAATTTAGTTCGATTTGTTGTAATCATGAGAAAATTTGTTTGTTGTGTTATCAAAAAAAATTGAACCATGATAAAAGATTTATTTATTTGCATTAAAATAGATTTATTGATTCTTGATGCTAAGTGCGATATTTTTTTAAGTAAATTTTGTATTTATGTTATTTTTAATATATTGAATATTCGCAATAGATAATTTGAATTGTTTTTTCATAATTGGTGACTTTTAATACTAAAAGTATAAATAACTGCAAACTATACTTAAATTATGCAATTTAAAAAATAAAAATGTATTAAGCCTCGATCCACAAAACCGTTTTCTTTTCTAAATCTGTCACTCATACTATCATCGCTATTAATTTTTATATTTACTTATATTATTTTAATGTATAATTTTATCTATTACAATTATATAATAACTTCCAGACAACGTAATTTCATAAATAGTATTACAAGTTTTTATAATAAATCAGATTTTTTATATGCTGACTGATTATTTTGACCTTTATTGTGTGTAAAAGTTTCTAATAAAGTATTTGTATAAAACAGTTAACTTTGGTGATTTTTTGTCGACTTGACTTAAACAATGAAAAACAAAATCATATAGAATTATGTTTAACAAATTCAACAAATATTATAATTTTATATTTAAGAAAACTAATAATCCGATGACTTTTTCTTTTTTTGTTGATATTCAAAATGAAGTGATAATGTAAAAATTCGATAATTTTATAAAACATGAAAATGTAATGCTTAAAGTTATGGTAAAATCAAATTAGACTTTAGTAATAATATTAACACATTAGTAGAAGAAATGTTAAAAATAACAAATAATTTTGACAAAATATAAATAAGTATTATTACTCGAGCTATAATTTTCAAATAAAGGTGAATTAAGTTTATAGTTTTAGGGGATAGAATTTTTAATGTTATATTAGAATGCTAATAAAAACAATGTTTTTTGAAAAATATTTTATATAAATACATATCACAAGCACAGTTGTATATATTTTTGATTTTTATAAATATAATAATGTATAATTCGAACAAAATGTTTTCTATCCTTTCAATAATAAATTAATTATGCTTAAGGTACAATTCTCAAATTTACATTTCATAAAATATTCAAAATCAATATTTCAAAATGAAAAAAACGCAAATTTAAAACTAAAAATTTAAAGAACAACAACGACAAAAACCTTTATATATTATAAAATTCGGATTTAATGAAAAACCACATTTGTATAAACGAGTAACTTTTATAAGCACAGTACGCTTAAATAGCACAGCAATGAATATTTTACTAAATAAAAGGTTAAAAACTGTCATTACAAAATATATTAAAAAGATTAAATACCACATTGATACCTTTAATAAAGTTTTTAAAATTTTTTTTTGATTTTAGTAAGAGTAGCGAATTAAATAGTAAAAATTTCAAATATTTTGCATGGAAATTCGAGTAAAACTATTATAAAGATAAAAAAACGAATATCCTAGATTGTAAATTGGTAAATTATATTGATAGATAGATATATATATATATATCGAGTTCAGATTAATAACATGTGATATATTATAAAAAATATATTTATCTAATCGTTATTTTGCATCGATTAGAATCTTTTCAAATTCATAATGTATATAACTGGGCCTTTCCCATGTTCTTTGCAGTCTTTATATATGATAGATAGCAATGAACACAATAACCAATATCTAAAGAGCCTTTAAGCAGTTTCTTAAAATAATCATATAATATCCAAGTATGAAAAATCATAATATTTTTCTTTATGAGTATACTAGTTGGTATAAAAATAAATTGTAAAAAATTGCGAGTATTTTTCACATTTAAATTGGTTAATTACTATCCTATAATTGAATGATCTTTGATATTTATATTTAACTGATCCCTTTTGTATTCTGAATTATATAGGCTTTTGAAATAATGAATTAAAATGATTTATCGACTTCTCAAATTTATTAAAGTATGTATATTTTTTTTCTTATGCTTAAATGTTCTTTTTTATATATGATAAAATAATATAATGTAAAAATTGAACATTTTATCTGAAAACCCTTTGAAAAATCTATGTTTTATTTAGCCTTAGCAACCATTTTTCAATTTATATTTCTTTATATACCTTTACCAAATGTTTTATTAAAAAATTTTACTTTTTAAAATTTTTCACAAGTAGGTTGCTTTAAAATATAATTAGACCACCTATTTTATATTTTCTATGATAAAAAGTATATTTTTTACTTGAATAAATTTATTACACATAATTTTTTTTAGTTTATTGTGTATAACACAATACATGCATTCTTTCGAGTTGAAATTTTTTTTATATTTTGACCTGTTTACCTAATGTACTGATATTTAAAACCCTTTTCTGGATATATATCAATATGTCCAAAAAAAATTTAAGGTATAGATCAAAAGATCAACAAAAAAGCGTTTAAAACACCCAATGAGAATGAACTATGAATTAGAAAGTCTAACATAACCAAGTTTATCCCAGAGGAGGATACTGTAATAACAAATAAAAATAGAGAAAATAATATCAAAATTATCTGTCAACAAAAACAAATAAAAAAAATCTTTCTGTTTTGTTATATTTTAGAATTCTGATATTCAAACGAAGTCATTAGACACAGGAAATTAATTTGAAACAATTTTTTTTATCAATGATTTTTATGATAACAAATTTATTTTCCCAAAACATATATTTTTTATTTAATTATATATGCGTTACAAAAAGAAGATACTAGTTAAATTTGATTATATATTGGGGAATAAGAGTTTTTCCAACAACAAAATAAAGAGGCACCTACTAATTTTTCGGCCATAGTTCGGAAACAACAAAACCATATGGGGTTGGAAACACATTTAAAGACTAAACCTATTTAATCAGTTTACTAATAGAATTCACATGCTTCAGATCACTGCAGAGACACCGGGTAGATAATCATTGAGGTAATGACTCTTAGGAAAGCCCCAACAAAAGCCGATAAAAAAATTAAATATATTATCAAATAATTCCTTTTTATTTACATTTTAATGAATTCTAAAATATAGGCTTGTGAATACACATTTGAATAAACAGATTTTAGCTTTTAAACATTGATTTTACAAAAATATGCATTGAATTAGAAATTTGACAGATTAAGATTCAACAATTTTTGAATTTGATGATATATGAGGATACCATGTAGAATTTCAAAAATTTTTTTCTAACTCTAACACTATTCATAAGCTCAATGCACAATATCGTTTTTTATTTATCGCTTTTGGATTAAATTATATTTTATTTAACATAAAAAACATTTTTACAATATGATGAAAATTATTTCGCTCAAGAATGAATTGTTTTTTAATACATCAAAAAAATTTTCATTAAAAAAATTTAAACTAAAGGCAAAAAAATATATGTCGATACTATAAAAATAAGGTACTTATAATAAATGTATATTTAATGATTCTGTGGAATATTTTTTTTCCAAAAACCTCCTCTTCAATAAAAAAAATAATCACAGACCTAAAGATACAAAGATAAATAGATTACATTTCAGAGAATTTTAGGTTATATTGTATATGTATATGACATTCAGGGTTTAAATGGATAATAAAAATTTTCTAATTCTATATTCATTTCCTACAACTGAAGATATGGTTAAAAAAATAAATAAGGATTTGAAACATTAGCTTTTTTGAAAATGTTTTTTGGCCATGTTGTTAATTTTATGCAGGAAGAATTGGGAAACGGTCATATTTTTTTTAAAAAATTATAAAATTAAACCTTAAAAAATTTCCAATCATTTCTAATCTAAAATTATACATAGAAAAAAATAAATAAAATAATAAGATTTATTGCGATGGATTATTTATAGATCATACTATATTAATACAATTTATTATTTTCAACTTTTTTACAACCATTCTATTGAAAATACCAAAAATTAACCATGTAATAATTTAATAATCAATAGAAAACCGTTTTGAATATTATTTTTAATTTTATTAAACACTTCAATATTCAAAAAGTCTGCAGATAATCCACCAGCGTATCATGTGTTTGAAAACGTAGGCATCAAAATTGATAATACTTATATTTGTTTTTACTTTTATTAACATTTTATAATATTTCTCTTTTTAGAAACGAACCTTTTTTATGTGGATATTTTGTGTTTTCAATTTTGTATGTGCATTAATTTTTTTCTAAATTGTAATAATTATTTTCAATTTGCTTATTTGGTTAAACCTTTCTTTCATTTAAAAACAATCATCTCCCACGGCTATCAATTTTTTTGATTTAAAATTTGTTTTTTCAAACAAATACATTTACTATAATCGATAAAATTTTTAACTGAAATTATCATTTTTTAATAGTATAGCGGAATATTTTTAAATTCATATAATTCTGTGCAAAGGATTCAAATTAAAACACGAAAATATCTGTTTTTAGATATACAGAGTAGTTTTTTGAAATTATAACCTTTATTATGTATATGTATGATTCGATTCTATATTACCACATATCTTGGGTATTTTTATCATACGAGATTATTAGTTTCACCATTTGGGTGGCTATGCGCGGAATCAAATTGGAAAATATAATACTAAATATTGTATCCTAACGCTTCGATCTGTATTATATAAGGTAAAGTCTATTATAAAAAACTCTATTCTTCATTATTTTTTTTATTTTTTTTTCTGGGGTTAAAGTAAAAAAATATCATTTATAGTTTTCAAAATAAATGTTTCAAACACGATATAAAATACTATTAAATCTTCAAATTGTGTTTAACACTCATATTTAGTGACCAAAATTAGCCAAACATAGCTCGGGCAAATATATTTTCTTACAAAGAAAAATTTCATAAATACAAAAACTGTTGTTATAGCTTTCATCATTTAAATATATATTATTGAACATGAAATAATTTGATTAATTTCTATAAATGATTAAACGTTTGTTTGTGCAATATTAATTTTGATTAATTTTTTGTATGTATTTTTAACAAATACTTCTGATCATAATCACTTTTTTTAAATAAAATTTAGATTTAACAACTAATATAATAAAAATACAACTGTATTAATTTATATAATCATTTATACAAACAAGAAAATATACAGGCAAAGGAAAACCACATTATTACGACAAATTGTATGGTGTATAGGTGATTTGAACGAATTTATTTCTCTAGGCTGTATAAAAAACACCGCGATGTACCCTATATGAATGAAAAAAATTAGGACGATAAACCAGATTAGATTTTTAACATGAATCTCTGGTAAAACATTAGTTAAAAAATATAATCCTAGACCAAAAAACACATTTTGATGCACCTTTTTATTCTATTTTTCTATCTTAATCATATTATTTCCTAAAAACCTCGGAACAAGCATAAAAGGAAATAAAAAAAGTTCTAATTGTGATTTATACATCAATTTAAACATAAAGATACAGCAAAGCCTTTTTTGTATGTAATATATAATGAAAATAATATTTTATATTTTTCGGCCAATATTTTGCACTTTTTTTTTATATATTTTTTTGTTTATAGTATTTATTATTTTAATGTTCCTTTTTTTCAATAAAAGTAATATACCATATATACAATAAAATTGCACAATAAAAAATCTTATTTTTTGCTAAATAACAATCTATAGTATATTCGAATCATCTAATTAGATATTTGAATAAAAAAATATAAAATTAAGACCTTTATGTTTTTTTTGTTATATTGATAGATATTCTTATTACATTTGCTATTTTTCTAAATCATATGCAATAAAAATATGCATTCCAACAAAATTACAATAATATTTATTCAAACACATAGAATAAAAATTGCTGTATTGAGAAGTAATATAGAATACCACACTATTTTGAATTTTAAAACTATTTATTTAAAATAGTTTTCAGAACAAATTTAATTTTTTGTAGTTTTAATAATAATTTTAAATGCGTTTTTTTATTAGAGAGATTATGTATGCATAAATTTATGATAAAAAGCATTTCCGTTTCAAAAATCAGTAATTTTCTTAAGATAAAGAAAATTATTAATAACTATTAAAAATAAATTTCATAATAAAAAAAATAAGACAAAATTTGAATTTTTTGTAATAGTAGTATTGATATGAATAATAATGACAATAGTATTAATAATAGCGTTAGAAGTGATAGTAATAATAATATTGATGTTTATAACAAACAGAAATTTATTAAAAGCCATCTTAATAAATTCCCAAAACGGTAAAAAAATTAAGTAAATCATAATTGTATTTTAAAAATGGCTATGTATATTGTAAATATTGAGGAATTTGTACATACAATATTTATTAACATTATTGTTTATTCTTCGCATACATTCAAAATTTATCCTTTAAATATTTTTATTTGATAAATTATATTAATTTATCACAATAAAAATTTTTCTTCTTTCAATTTAAGATTAAATTTTTATCTAATCATTAATATTATCTTTTATTTAATTTAAATTTTTTATTTACCATTTAATATTTAATCAGTATTAAAAATCATCAATTATTAAATAATACATTATGTATTCAGGAATTAATTTTAATTAAAATTTAGTCATTAAATGTCACATGTTGTACTTGTGACATCTATTTTTGTAGAACATAAAAAATTAAAAACAACTAAATCCTTAAATATAGATTATTAATACTTAATACAAACATGATTCAACTTGATATATAACTGCTGTACTCTGCCGGATTCTGACCGAAGTAAATTAAATATAGAACATATGTAAAATATATTTAAAAGCATGTTAAATGAATGTTTTTTTAATAATATTGGCTTTTTGTGGGCACAGTAGGTGATCCTTGAACTGTATTCTCCTCTTCCCTTCACCTGTTTCTTTATTGTGTATATCTGAGGGTTTTAAACTATTTATCGGAAGCAAGAAGGTAACTTTGGATGGTTGAAAATCGGTTAAGTCCGCTCTTTGGTGTTAGTGTTCTTTCATAAATTAAATGTAGTCGACCACAATCAAATTTGTTTCTTATTACAGTATCAGGATTGATATACTTGTCATTAAATTATTTTTTTTTATAATATCGTCAAAATATTTTTTATTTATATCCACATTCTTGCATTGAAGAGTAATGAATTATAAAAATTTAATTTTTGGATTCCAATATCTTCAACATATAATTCGTTTATTTAATAAAAAGAATGTAAAAATCTAATCATTTTCGAAATATATGCACCCAGTAATGGGCGATAAAACACAAAATTAGTGTTTAATCACAATAAGTTCTTTCAAAAGATAAATTAAATAATCTTTATTTGGGTTTAGAAAGTAAATATTTAATTTGTCTTTTTTGAATAATTAAATTATCGTAAATAAGATTGCAAGTTTCTGAAATACGACACAAATTCTAAATTTTAGTTTATTGATTTGAATTATTGTAAAATCAATTAAAATAATCTATCATTGAAATTATTCATCGAAAAACATTGAAAAAGAAGTTTGTTAATTATTGAAGAATTTATAAATATATCAACAAATGCGAGAAAAAAAATAATCAATGCTAAATAAAAAAAACAATTAGATTTTTTAAATGAAAAACCAAGCTCAAATTTAAATATTGAATATATATTTATAATTTATTATTTCCAACATTTTAAGTGGTGCAGATCACTACTATAAGCACACGATATCACGTATAGTACTAAACAATATTTATTTTGATCAATACTTATAGCTCGGAAAATTTTAGAATTAATTTAGTAACGTTAAATTTATCTCAGAATATAATGGCCATAATGAAATCTTAATTTTAAATAGCTACTACTCATTACTTTAATTCTGAATGAATACCTATCAGATTTTTAAAACAAGATTTATATTTGTTGGATGGTATTGATTATCGAAAGTAGAAAATGAAAATATAAATTGCTTTTTATGTATTTTTATTTTAAAATGAGATTTTTTATTGTTTGTATTTCTGAAATATTTTTACCAGCCGTCATTCTTCAGATAACATTTTTATCCATTTCATATTTATTAAAAACAATGAGATAAATTGTTTTCAACAAACTATAATATAAATTTATTTTCTATCATCAATTTATTTCAAGTTTATTTAAATCTTCATTTTTTTGGTAAGATTAAATTTACCAAGATAAAAATTTTATTTGTATTTTCATGAAATACTTGATGTGATAAAATTTTCAATATAATTTATATTTTTGAATTTAATAAATAATAATTCATAAAAATAAACACCTTAAAATTCAACAATATTATTTAATATATTTTTCAAAAAAATCAAGCTAAATTTTTAATCCAAAAAAATATAAAAAATCGTATAATTGATAAATTTAAATAGACTAAACACTAAAATAAAGTGTTTTTGAGCTACAGTGTTTTTTATAAATTTTATTTTTAATAATAAAAATTATATAAAATTCTGTAAGCAAACACAGTATTTCTAAAATTTTTTTTTCAAAAAAATATGGAATGACCACAATTATTGTATCAAAGAACATCATAGATTTTATATTAAGATTGATAATTCTTATAAATAAGATTAAACAGTGAATCACTCTCAGAATCATTGGATCTTCCACAAAATATATCTTCTATACATTTCAATCCTACATCAGTCTTCCAATTTTTAACTGATTTAAAATCAATTTTTATATCGTTCAGAAAAACTTTAAATCTTTCAAGGTCATCATTATTTAGCTTGGAATATATAATCACTTTATTCAAAAGATATACATCTATGGTTTCTGCAATTAACTTTTCGATTGTCAAATTTGATACGTTCAAATTTTTTCTAAAACAATTAACCAAATTGTGAACTTCTATCAGCACATTAGTCAAAGTCTTATCAGAAATAAAGGAAAAACTTTTAACATTTTTCATAATATTCACAATCAGTGTTTCTGTTATCTTTTTTATTAGCTTTAAATTTTCCGAATTAAACCTTGATATTTTTATCATATTTTTCAAATATTCAGATAAATGATCAAAATCTGGATCAGTTTTTTTTGATTCAATATTTTGTTCTTTTATTGTGGTTTCTGCAAATATATGTTTCTTTTTTTTGTTTCTTCACTACATAATTTTTTACTTTCACTTGAAAATGCATTTAAAACTTGATCTTCTTGCTCGGATAAAAAAATTTTGATATCCTCCAACTCTGAATAAATATTACAAAGTAATTCCAATTCATCCTGGGAGCAAAATCGCATTTGTTTAATAAAAACATCATTATAAAGCAATATATTATCTGTAATATGCTGCATAATTATCAAAAAAATCATCTCGTCTAAATATATTAAAGGAAGTAAATTTTCTATTGCACTTTTGTACAATTTTCTATATTCGGAAAACCATTTATTATAATTGGATAGATGAATATTCTCCATTTTGATGTTTATTTTATTCTTTTCTATTTCCACTATTGAATTTGATATTTTTTTGGCTGACATCGCGACATCATGTTGCAATTCGATTTTTTTTCTGAAAGAAATAAGTTTTAAGGCAAAATTCAAAATAAGATCGTGTTTTTGCTCACTTTCTCTGCTAAGTATTTCATTAAATTTATCCTCGATTATAGTGAATATTTTTTCACAAAAAGATTTTTTTACAGAATAAATGCCGAATTCGATTTTTTTAAAACTATTTTCTGTTTTGTACACACTAGATTCTTCGTAATTAGCTTTCATTTCATTGAAAAAATATTCCATGTAAATATTATTCTCATTTTTAATTTTAATATCAGCTGCTGAAATGTCAAAAAACTCAGAATAAAGATTTAAAACACTTTCGAGTTCATTGAGCCTTTCTAAAATATAATCAAATAACCATTCTGGTTTATCTAGACGATTAGTTTTCTTATTTGAGAAAAAGTGAAAATAAACAGATTTTTTAATGTCTTCGTATAAAATACTGGAAAAAACTTGTTCATTAAAAAAAAATTCGTACGAAATTAATTTTCTTAAAGCATAACTTAAAATATGCAACTTTTCGGGAATTCTTAAATTTTCCTTAACCTCATTAATTAAAAAATCTTTATAATTATCTTTAAGTTTTACAATATTTTTTATAATTTTTTGTTGTAAATTTTTAAATCTAGATGTTCTTTTGCATATTTCCATAGCAACGATAAAATTTTTGTAAAAAGTGTTATCAAACCCTATTATAACTGAATGTATTTCCTCCATAATTCCCATATATTCTCTATGCAATTGATTCCTTTTTTGGTCCAATTTAAATGTTTTATATGCTTGAATCTTATTTGTTAGCTCTACAATTTTCATTTCTTTAGATTCTTTGCAATTTTGTAGTTTGTCAATCATATCTTCTTTGATGCTAATATCTTTTAATTTTTCATTAAAAATTTCTTTTAGTTGCTTTATATCACACTTATTTATATATTCATTCAAGTTTTTTATTTTTGTTTGGACTTTGTCCTTTTCAACAACTAGATTTTTCATTAAAATGGTTTTATAAATTTCGATTTATTCAACATATAAAAACTCAGAACACATAAAAAACAAAAAGAATAAGGATTTAAAAAAAATATATGCGTAATGCGCCTGAAAATTTTAATTTGAACAAATTAAAAAGCAAAATAGATGTTTTTGAAATCTTTCATTGTTTTTTTATCTTATATGAAAACAAAAATGTTTTGCATTCTATTTTAATTTAGAAATTTTCAAAGCTTAGAATGCATTGATAAAAAAGCATTCAAATTTTTAATTAAAATTAATAATAATATAATTTTTTTTGAAAATTAATCTTAAAATCTATAGTTTTTTCTTCGATTTAAAATATAAAAAAAGTCATAGATGTTTGAAGCTTTTGATGGTGATAAAAAATATTAATCTTAGAAGTTTAACGGGCATCGCTGGGAATTGAACCCAGGACCTCGCGCATCCGAAGCGCGAATCATACCACTAGACCACGATGCCTACAATATTTATCTAAAGTAATATATAAAAAATATATTTATTCTAATATTCTAGAGAACAAATATTTGTTATAATAATCCGAAGTATTTTAATGTCGAATTTTAATATGTTATGAATATTTTTAAAAAATCTTCTAAAATGTATTCAAAATTAACTATATCTAAGGAACTGAAAATTTATTGTATTATTTTATTTTTGTAAACTCATATGAAAAAAATTATATATATTAAACCATGATTTTAATATTTTTATTGAAGTAAAATAAAACTTTCATCAAATATATTGAGAATTTAAAATATTATAGATGAACTTGACAATTTTTATTTTTTTGATTAAACATTTCAAAAATTCCAAAGGTTCATTTTAAAAACATTTTAAGGTTGATTTCATAATTCAAAGAGCAATAAATACCATATATTATGTTATAATTTCTTAAATGATTATTTTAACGTTGTTTAGATTTTATTATACCAATTTATAAATTGCGAAAATTACAGATATTGATGCTAAATGAAAATTTATATTTGCCAATAAATAATATGCTATATTTTTTTTAACAGTAAATAGCCAATTAACTTATATTGATAAACTAAAAAAAAATATGTAACTTAGTTAATTAAACGAAAAAAAGAATAACCTTGAACATAAGTCAATTAATTATAAATTTTTCATTGGAATATATTTATTATAAACATAAAATTCTTTTTTCTCTCTGAAATCGTGCGCGTAAATTTATTTATATAAAATATTTTTAAATATAATTTATAAGAAAACATTAAGAATTTCAAAAAGACCTTTTGAGATGGCAAATTTTTAACTCTACACATTTAACCGCGAACGAATTCGCCTTTTAATTAGATGAAATCCACCAATATAAAAATAAGTTTTTCGATTTTAATAATTAAAACTATAGCGATCTCTTCAATATATTGTGGATTTTTCATATAATATTTATGTATTTCTGTATTTATTCTCAACGTGTGATTTATTTTTAACCTTTAAATTTTTTTATGCAATAAATGATTTATTCACCACAATAAATAAAATTTCTTTTTTTAAACACAAATATTTCTTTATTGGTATCTTGGTTGCTTCATAATTTTCTTATATAATAAATTTTCTTATGATTTGAATGGTAAACAATTTTTAAATGAATTATTGTCCAGATCTTTTGATTATGTATTTTCAAATATAAATTTAATTAACATTCAGACATTAGATGTCACATATTTTATTTCGACATGGATCCAAAAAATACAGAAAAAAGTATTTTAATATCTTAAAAAAAATTATTTTTTTTTAGATTTTTCACAAACTTTATTAAGTTGGAAAAATATTTCTTAAAATATCTCAATTATAATTTTAGTAAGCGTCAAATAAAAATGGGAAATCAAATATTTGATTCAAAATGTTTAATTTACAATTTATGGTCCAATCATGAATTTTTATAATATCAAAATAAATACCAAAAAATAATTCAACTATTGAATTCTTATCTTTAGAATTTTCTTTTTTAGATGAATACCTTTTCAAAAAACATAAAAAAAACATAAATGGTATCAAAACCGATAAAACATAATTGCATCCCTCAAACAGTATAAAATATTATATCAAAAAAATAAAATACCTAAATCTTGATGTATGCGGCATTAAATACTATATATAATATTATTTTATTTGTACTTAATTTTTCAATTATTTTTCTTTGAATATGTTACATAAAAGCATTTGCATCCCTAAAAAATAGATGAATAGAAATCAACCAAGCACTGCACACGCAGAGAACACATACTTGCAACCTACGCTCGAAAAAATTAATAATAAAAGCAATAAGACTATATCAATTGGTAATAACATCTGTGTTCTATAAAAATATTTTAGTTCATGCATTTTTCCTATTTTAAATGTCACAACATGATTCTCTATTCATTTTTTAAAATATCTAATTGTTTTTTTAAGAAATTAAATTTTGATAGATATTAATATAATTACTGATATATTTTGCTGTAAAAAAAGATAAAATCAATAATTAAACACCGGTAATGATTAATATGTTACCACAATCAGCGAACTATTCAGAATCTGTTGTCACAGCGATAATTTTTTTACATTTATAGTAACGTTTTTCGCTTCATAAAACAGCCATTTTAGTGTTATTGATGTTTTTCTAGTAATCAAGAAAGCTGATTCCCAGATTTTATCAAAGCAATAAATAATCCTTCCTTAAAAACAGTGTTTTCTCTTGCTTTAAAGACCCTGAAAATAATGCATTAGCATATAGAAAGGTTTACTTTTTTAATGATTTTATAATCCTGATACAGAATAAAATCGCAATTTCAAATATCGCACTCTGAATTTTTTCGCCTAAAATCGAGTGAGTATAAAGTAAAAATTATTTTTATTAGAATAATATTTATTTGTATGCTTATAGTTCTTCATGTTATCTACTAAATAACAAGCACTTTATTTG
The DNA here is from genome assembly GCA_000230595.3 of Edhazardia aedis USNM 41457. Classification (NCBI taxonomy): domain Eukaryota; kingdom Fungi; phylum Microsporidia; family Culicosporidae; genus Edhazardia; species Edhazardia aedis. The sequence continues at coordinate 222,081 of AFBI03000028.1, forward strand.
TAGACAACATTAAACGGCATCAATTCTTCTAAAAAACTCACAAGTTTTAACATTTGATAATTTGATCAAATATCAGCAAACTTTAAAGGCGAATTTTTATCATAAACTTAAAATATATTCTAGATAGTATATTTTAAAGGTCATATTATAACTCTTTTTTGTTTGGTCGCATTTTTATTACGAAAACAAGTATTTATTTATCTAATGTTGATGAATTTATTAAAAATATTATTCTTCTTCATTTTTTTGTTTTTTCATATGTAAACAGCAAAAATATTAGTTATTGTCGCACACACAGTGCGCAACCCGCGTTGTGCGTACGACTAAATTATAAATTTAGACAATAAAAAAGATTTTCCAAAAAATAAAACATAAATTTCCATAAAAAAAACTGATATTACTTTCTTTATGAAATTTTTTTCATGTTGTTACATAATTACAAAAAGAATAATAACTTTAACCAAAAAACCGTATTTTTTTATTGAAAATATACATTATATTTTATGTTTTAACTTAATATGTTATTTGTTTTAAAATTTTATGATCACCAATATAATTTATTCACATAAAAAAACATATTTTCTATACTTCATTATTTTATCGATATTTTAAAAAAGGTATTGATTTCTTTGTTTTAAAACGACAAAAGAACTAATTCCACAAAATAATTTTAACTTTAGAATATATATAACAACCCTTTCGATCAAATATTTTTACGAACAAAATTTTAAATAGCTGAAAAAAAGTTTTTTATGTCTTTGATATTTATAATTTAATTTTCATGACATAAAAAATAGCGGAAATCAATGCAACATTAATATTCTAAATATTTTTGTTAAAGTTTTAATCGTGGTTATAATAATAGGCATAAGTGAAAAACAATCATAATTATTTCACCACTTGAGATATATTATTAATTGAACAAATTTGAAGATTTTATTATTTTTTATGCTTTTAAAAATAATATTTTAATTAAAACATGATGATTCATTAACTAAGCAACAAAAATATTTATAAACATGTTTTCTATTGCTTATATCCTAAAAGATTAGTAAATTTTTAAAAAAACTTAAAAGAAAAATATTATAACAAATTCGCAAATTTTTATTGTGGACTCCTTTAAGATCTATGCCTTGATTAAGAAAAGTATAGACGAGAGAGGTTGAAAAATATATATTATTAGGTTCTTTGGGCACTATAACCGTAAATAATATTAGTTAGCATTAGATTTATTATATTAATATTTGTTTTTCGACCGTCTGTGTTTCTTGTTTTTTATATAATTATATAATTTAGGCTTGTTCTCGACAAACTTCGATCTTACACTTGGATCATGCTTGATTCAAAGCAGAACGCCAAAGATTCGCTCCATCGATTTTGTGTGTAACTTCGGATGAAGTATTTTAAGATATCTAATCTGGTGCAATATTTCCATTCCGCTTATCATAATTATAAAACAAATTTTATAAATCTGTTCAAAATATTGATTATCCTCCACAAAAATAAAATTTTAAATGCTATGCATTACATAACAACAAAATTCTTGACAAAAAATTAAAATTACTTATTTACAAAACTTTAAACAAGTTTCATTTTCAAATAAAACAGCCTAGTATTCAATATTTTTGTTCTAAACCGATCTTTGTGAATTTAATTCATCTACAATATACATAATTTATGATCACGGGCATGTCTCAGAGTGCTTTTATGATTTCTAGATCTTTTTAAGTTTCATATACTTATTTTTATTAAAGTTTTTTTTTATGAAAAAAATTGAAAATTTTGCCCTTTAATTTCATGAAAAAAAAATACTTTTTTGTATATTTACGGTGTTCTAGCAATATCAGATAAAGGATAAATGCAATTATGTTTATTAATCATAGTTTTTTGCAATAGTTTTTTAATATGTATAAATATAATAAATATAATCTTTATAATATTATATATTATATATTATATCTTTTTATTCATATTTTTGTCTAAATAGTACGGAATTTTGCTCTAAATTATAGAAAACTTTTTGATATAAAAACACATTTGATAATAGAAAGAAAAAGATAACTTTAAATTTCTCAACAAATTTTCCTATTAGAATAAAACTATGCAGATTTTAATGAAAATTAATTTAAAAAATATTTTATCTAATTTTTTTTATCTTTAAAGTTTTAAAACGTTTTTCTTTAAGCATAATAATATATTTTTATATCCATAAAACTTAAATACATTATATCAAGACAAAAGCATTCCGTTATAATTATATAACATTTTGTCTTTTAATATTCTGAGCTACTCGTGATTTGCGAAACCTTCAATTTTAGATATTAAAATTTTTCAAAACAATTGTGAAAAAATCAAAACTGTGATTTATTGAAACATATAAATATATGATTTGAAAAGTAAATAATTAATGCATTGCAAAAAAATAGTATCTTAAAATATCAACAAACTTACTTAAACTAGTTATTACCGTAAAATGGTAAATGATCAGAGTTTTCTTAGTTTTACAGAGAATACTTAATCTTGATTGTGTTTGTATCGAAGATATAACAATAAAATAAATTTGATGAATATAAAGAAATCAAAATTATAAAATATATAATTCTTTTTGTTGCGATAACCTTTATAGTCCTTTTTATTGCAAGTAAGCTCATTCACTTTTTTTCTGGTGAATTTAAAAACTCAATGTTTCAATAAGTCACAAGAAATATTTTTTTGTTTTTTTTATAGAAAATATTTATTATTATTTTTATAGCGGTGATTTGAATTGAATTTATATATAGAAATCTCTTTTAAATCAAAATGAACACCTTTTTTTACCAAATTCACTTGAAATCATATAAATTTGACGGTATTAATCTCGCAATGCACTTGATTAAATATTTTCTGTCCCTTTGTATTTCTCATATTTATCATATATAACAAAAATAGTGTAGATATCGTTTAAATGATCTACTAGTTTTTTCATCTTTTTAAATGCACAATTTCTTTTAAAAATGTCAATATAGTATGTGAATGTAAAGTAAAATATTTAACATATGTAGATTTGTATTCTTTTAAATGTTTCGTTTGTTTCTTATTGTAATACTCATGGAGAACAACTTTTAAATAATTTCAAGGATTGATACAACCAAAAACATAAAATTTTTTAAGTTTAATAAATCTTTGTAACTATCTAAAAAAAAGATATACACTAAAATGCTATTATACTAGAAATTTTACTCTCTAATTGGTGAATTTTTTATTTTTTTCTATTTTATCAAAAAATTTAGATAAAGAATTAAAAAAAGCTATCCTCAAATTAAAACATTAAACAATCTAAATACTTACTTTCTTTTAATATTAAGTAAAATATAGTATTACACAATAGTTTATAAAAAATAAAGAATAATAACAATTTTGATACATTTAAGTTTTTTTAATGAACTTTCTATCTAAAAATGTTTTTATTTTTTCATTATAATGGTTTATTTACAACCTTCTCAAAGCACTCATAAATTGTAGCAAATTTGTATTCAGATAATATGTGAAATGCGCTATATAGAGAAAAAATATTGATGAATGTGTTTTTTTTTAATCGCAAAAAAACATTTTTATTAAGTTATTTTAATTTTTTTATAATATAATTTTATAACCTATAATTAAATGTAATTTAATAAGACATTTTTTTTGTAACACTGTAGACAAAAAACTTCGTGGAAATTGATATTTTTTTTTCATTTTGGTAAAACTTTATTTTTTTGATATTTCTATAAAAAAATTGTTAATATAATTAAAAAGGTTGTATATTAAAATATTAAGTATAAAATAATATTTTAGAATGTTACTTTTATTGAAAATAATTTTTTTTAATATAAAATTTGAAATTATTTTTCTTTAAAATACAGAAATTGGTATACATAATAAATATTTTAAAAATTTATTCCATACTAGTATATTTATTTTATAAGCTAAAAAAACTCATATTATTATATTGAAAAAAATCACAAAAAAAGATTGAATTTTATATATTAGAAACAAATAATATAACAATAGCAAAAATAAAGCCTTAAAAAGCTGATATTACTAATAAAAATTTGTAAATTAGGAGAATATACGTTTTTCATGGTAATTTATCCTTAAAAACCATAGAAATATATTTTAAACATATTAATTTCTTCTGGTATCGGACAAAACTCTACCGTGTTATATGAATTTTGTTTTATATTCTCTCGAATAATAAATATAAAGCAAATGAATGTATGTATATTCTTTTAAGAACAAAGGTTGACTAATTAGACAACAATTGAAAGAATCATAATGTCAAAACTCGAGATTTTTATAACATTCAACACTTTTTTTATTTACAATTCAATAATATACTACTATATGTTGTGTACTACATCAATCGGCGAGCTCAAATATGCATGCGAACGAGCCGGGCCGGCAATGCTTTCAACTGAGTCAGTGGATTTAGGTTATAAAACATATAAATTTTGATATTAAAATATTGAAGGACTATTAATAAGAAGTTATATTTTAGTAAAGCTGGATTTATCGCGCGAGTATTTCACGCTTGTAATCGTATTTTTCTGCATTCGATTTTTCATATATTTCATCCAGAGTTTTTGAATTCAGTTTAAATGAAGATTAGTTGCACTTAAACTTCTTTTTTTGGTGATCGACCAGACCCTCTACACTTTCTTTCTTTGTTTAGGAGAACTAGAGTTTTGTAATTCAAGCAGTTTTTCTGTTGCAAAAACAGATTTGTCGATATTCATTACATAAAAATTTATATGCTAATCAAACGTAGAATAACTTGTATATTCATATGCAACTATTATTATATTTCGATATTTTTCTTCTACATCAATTTAATTTAATAAAAGTAGAAGATTGACACATTAATTTATCTTAATTGTTATATATTGAAAATTAGAACATAAAAAAGAAAACTTATATCTATGGACACCACAGGTCAAAAATAATAACAAAAACAAGTATATTTGTAATTATTGTATTGCGTTGTTACTAAAATTAAAGTCTCTAAATAACATTGTAATAATAAAAAACAAAAATATTAATTCAATCGCCATTCTTTTCAGCACTATTTAAAATTCAATTCACATTAATAATTTTTCAAAAAAATTACCTAAATCAACATACAAATTAAAATTTATAAATATCATTCATACTAATAATAAACCCAGGATAACCACCAAATTTGTTCTTCTAATAATTAAATAAAATAGTAAATATATTTTTTTGTTTTTTTTCATTATTTATGTAATGATCTCAATAATAGTGGCGGTTGGTGCTCGCACCAATCTAAAAGAAGGCGTATATTCCACTGCTGATTTACGCTTTGGTTGGAACTCTTTCCCTCCTATCACTACATATTTTGATTATTTTTTTAAAAAAGAACCCATAGTGTAAAAGGAAACTGGTAATTCGAAGGGCCTTCTCAAGCAATTTGCAAAAAATATATTTAAATAAAACGAAACCAGCATTGGAAACAAACACCCTTTTTAATATTACTTCATCTACTGCTTTACTTTCCAATTTCAAATAAATAATCAAACAATAAAAAATTTAAATTAATATATACTTGAATTTATTAATCGTAAAAAAAATCTTCAAATATTTGGTATTTTTTAACAAATCGAAAATTTATTAATATAATTTAAAACTAAAACTAGCATTCGCAAAATATGTTTTAGCAAATGTGCATTTTAACTTGTTTATATTGATTTTTCGTGCATTACTTATACAATAAAGTTATTTCAATTCTTGTTTGATGTTAAGGTTGTATATAAAATTGAAATAAACTTCATAGTAAGATTCATTGTGATGCTATTCTTTAAAGAAAAGTAATTATATAAATGTATAAGATATTAAAAATACCAAACAACACGAAAAATGAAAATTTTTGTTTTCAAAAGAACTGTTCGTAATTTCTATAAAAACGAAAGAAAACCTAACATTATACATGTAAAAATTAAAAAATAACGTAAAATTTATACATTTTTTAATAGATATTTGTAGTTTTTTGCACGAAAAAATATTTTACGATAAATAAAAACAATAAGCAAAAAATTATATTATATCCTACTAATAAAGTCTTTCTCACTAATAAAACTCTTTAATCAATATTAAGACTTAAGTTTTTTGTTAGAATCATGAACATTTCGTTGTGTATTTGTAAATTCACGGCTTTATATACTAAAAAGAATTATAAAAGGTTAAATTTAAACATTTGCATTAAGTACTTTTGCTTTCTATAGAATACAGCCTATATAATTTTAAAATGTTTGAACAGTTTTGTGCTCATAAAAAGAATAAATATTTGCTTAAATTTTGATCTATTACAAGCTTTAAAATTTCTATATTGTGTTAATTTGCTAATAAAAATTAAAACATTTTCATTTCATTATAAACATATTTATTTAAATAAAAAATTCATAGTATTATATTTAAATTTTGGTATCCTGTTTTCGCAAAATCTGTGCTTATTTGTTAGAGATATTAATCTCAAAATTCTAAAAAAACTTTAATAACATAAAATATGTGTTTTTAACGAATTTAACAAGAATTTAATGTTGTATGATCACACAAAAAAATATTTTTGTATGGTTTTTGTTACTTTAAACAACGATTTAAAATGATCATATGAAATACGGTGTTTGTAATGTTGAAGATTAAAGAATCTACATGGGAACGCGTAACTAAGGCAAAAAAACGTGCACATGCATGATCAATCGAATTCATTATGCAATAGTTAATCGATAATTGATATTATTAAATTCATTTTAATGAAATATATTTTATTTAATGAATAAAGACAGTATTTTTTCCAACACGATTCTAACAGATCCGATGAATAATAAGCATGTGACAGTCTTTAAGAAATCATTGATGCCTATCAATTAAAATCATTAAATATTTTTTTAAAAAATGAAAAGAATGTAGATTTTTTATTAATATATAAAAGCTATTCAAAAATAATATTTGTTAACTATGTTTTTTTAATATATACACTTTAAATATGTTTTAGGTTTTATGATGCCTGATGATAATATGTAATATAATCTAATATCATCTTTGAGCACAGTTAAATGCATCTGATTCCATATATAAAAAAATACAAATTATACTATATATCCAAAAAAGAAAACATGTGTGTACCAAATCGGTTGATGAAAGCACAATTTTGACAAAATTATATTTACTCGATATTGATATTATAAATAAACTTTCCTATGGTTATTATTATGTTCAAATAAATACATAAAAACTTTTTAAAAATGACTGCAAACCATATAAATTAAACTTAAATTTCTAATATTTGTTTATTTTTATATTTATGTGGTTTTTAAAATAACAACTTATTATTTAAGTATTAATCATTTAAATAAATAGTAAAAATAACATATTTGATTCACTATTATTTAAATAACAACCAAGAACATATTGTTTTGTGTTTTACTATATATATATATATGTATGTATGTATATGTGTGTGTATATTGGATTTGAAAATGTGTAATTTTTTTTATTTTGTTTCAATTCACCATCATTACAAGTATGAAAAACTATACCCATATTTTTGTTATTCAGACACATTAATATTAATATTGTTCTATGTTATACATATTAATCAACTTAAACTAATATAAATTGCAATATATTTATAATAAGAAATACGCAAGTATTTTTTATTATATTAAAAAATTACAGACTCGTGTTTTTTTAAAAATATATCTTGATAAAATAAATATCTTTAATGTTGTTCGAATTTCTTAATATAACATGTAGACCCGATCGAGATATAATTTTAGCAAAAAACATATTTTTTTGATTTTTTTCGTGCAAACTAAATATTGAATATAAGATTATATACGAAAAGAACATTTAATAGAATCAAATAATTATTTCAAATTTTTTAAAAAAAATAATCCGTCTTGCCACTGAGCATCTGAGTGTTTTTACACAATTAAAGTACAATAAACAATTAATGATAAAATATGATTAATTTAAATATTTATAAATCAAATATAAATTTCTTTAAAATAATACAAACATAATCATAAAGATTTAAATAGTGATAACTTAATTATAGTTATAAAATATAATTATCATACTAAATTTTAATAAATAATTATAAAATTATTTTACAATTTAATTTATCGGAGAAAAGCATAAAAGACCACGAGTAATGAATAAAGGAAGAAAGAAGTATATTTAAAAATATAATATGGACAAAACAACACCGAATCTTTGACATCTATGTCAAAAATATATCCTACCGTTAATGATGTTAAAAATATAAATAAAAAATATATTTTAAATCGAAGATAATTTATAAATGAAAATATTTTTTTTTCTCTAAGCGATGACATGTCCCGAAATATGCAGCAATATTGATTTCAGAAGTTATATGTCAAAGCGTCCAAAAATGTTTTGTATTTTATAAATTGAATAGCATTTTTTTGCTTCATCAATTTTTTTTGGAGTATTCTTAAATTAAAAAACCAAAGGAATTTTTGCCATGAAACGAAATTAAAAAAATAAAGAATTTCGTAACAGGTTTTATTCGATTCTCATTATATAAAAAGATTTAACAGATGCATGTTGAAATTAATTCTGACGAAATATTTGGTTTTTCGATAATTTTAAATAAAAGTCTATAAATAGAAATCTTAAACACAAAATATATATATTAAAAAATATATTAATAATAAGATATAGGTTTTTAAAACTAAATTCAAATCTGAAGTCTTAAACTAATCATAATTTATGAAAATTTTCTTAATTAACAATTTCAAAAAAATCCAATAAATTTAAAGGTTTTTATTTAAAAAAGTTAGCAAAACTTGAAGGTTCAAATAAATTATGAGTTGAAGCCAAAATAAAAAATGTATTTCGTTTTGGAAACATGAAATATTAAAAATACCCCAAATCAATAAATTTAACAATACTAATAATTAAATATTTTATATATTTAGCTTATATTCTTATAAAATACTGTGTTTTTGAGAAACGATATATAGGAAAAAAATGACTAAAAGAAAACGTATTTGTATGGGCCCTAACACAATATTTTATTTCTTTATTTACTTAGATAATATAGTATTTATATTTAGATTATATCAAAATTTGTTATTTTATGCTCTTTATTGTTCGAACACAAAAACTTAACTGAAGTACTTATTTGAAATTATCAGAAGTGGTTCTCAAATTCTATTTTTTATTTGCACTTACACTCTGCAATTTTTCAGGGAGAAGTTTACAATAATCAAATAAATATCCAATTTTTTTTTATAGGATTATGAAAGTGGATCAATTATTTATCGTTTTATCAATTTTATTATAAACAAAAAATAGTTTTCCTAACATCCCAAAAAATGTAAATATCTAAAAATATTAATTTAATTATTACACACTATGCAAATAGCAGATAGTAAATTTTTACTCGATACATATTAAAATACGTTTACTTTACGATATATTAATTGGAATTAAAACTTTAACAAAACGAATTTTAGAAATAGCTACTTAAATCAACTAAATATATAATTATTTTAGCAACCACTGTTTATAATAAGTATTTTATTTTTTTTGTCTAGATATCTGTTGTGGTCATGACAATGATATTGATGTCTCATAAAGTTCAAGCAAATTATCGTGAAGCAGGATTAAAATATATATTTATTTGATCGATTAACTATGTAATTGATTTTATTGATTCCGTTATTTTAATAAACAAATAATCAATTAAGAAGAAATGATTAGTTTAATTTAATTAATAAATTAAATATTAATAAGTATAACTAGAAACAAAAGTTTTACCTTATTTACTATGAGCATAAATATATAAATTTGCTTATTCAACGTCAAGACGAAAGATTTAATAAATAAAGGTAAAACTAATATATTTATTTGAATCATATGAGATATATATCTCATTATATTGATCATGAAACAGATATTCGCTCTTTAAATTTAAATCTCGAATTATTTATTGTGACGTTGAACAATTAAATGTGTGTATTTATAGTCTTTGCAAGGAAGTTGAAACCATTTTTTTTAAATAATACTTATTATTGTTATTTGTTTAATTAATTAACGTATATCTTTCATTTCTATATAATTATTTATTGATTATTTAAATATCAAAAACAATTAAATTAAATAGAAGATTAAAAAATTGCTTAAATATTATAGTTAACCATGTTTAACGATAATATACATTGATTTAATTAGAAATTATTTTCTTCTGAATATTTTTTATGTAAAAAAGGAAATTTTTGCAGGTATTTTAGAATCAAATTTTTTAGACAGGAATATTGTAAATATAAACTCTGTTGGATATATAAAAAATTTATTCATACCTTTCCAAAGTATGTAAAAAAAAGGAAAATTATATATATATATTCATTTATAACAAAATACCATGACTCTTTAATTACCTGAAGAAATAGGAAAAATTGTTCGTCGCACTTGTCCATGCACTTCGGTGGTCCTTCATGTCGATATTGGTCTTCTTGGTCTTCTTGCCATTCCTTATTTTTATTTCATGGGTTTTTTTATGGGAGTGTTTTTTATATTTGATGTTCTTTCTAAAATCTATGTTTCCTGTAAAAATGATTTCTTGTTTCTTCTTTTTTTCAGAACTTAAATTATTTTGATTAACCCATTCTTTTTATGGTCGACAGAAACGCGTCGTAACATACTATTAATATAAAAATTAAAAAAAGAAATTTTATGAAATTAAAATTTATATTTTTTTCAGGTTAATGCTCCGGATTGTGGTAAAAAATACTATTCCATGATCCAACAACACCTGTAATAGCGTTAAAAACCAAAACCAGCGTTTTTTACTACCTTGATTTACCTTAGTCTCATCTATAAAAGCACAAAAGCTATATTTGTCAATGAATACAAAAAAACAACCAAATACATGACAAAAGAAATGCTAAACAAACTAACAGGCGACCCCTGAATCTATAAGCATAATCAGCAATAAAAATATATTCCCAATGCTTATACACACACCTAATGTCTTTATAAAATATTTGCTAGCCGTGTCAAAAAATCACCGTTAACCTAATGCACGGATGTGTTAATGTTTTCCTTTTTTTAAATTATGTAAGTTATATTTCTCTTTTATTTTGCACTCTAAGTTGCTTATATATCTAATTAATCTAGAATTTCTATTGAATTATGTGCATATTTTTGCTGGGCATCTAACTTGTAGATTGCAATAGGTTATATTATTCAACAATTATACTGTCGTGTATTTTTTAAATGATATGGAACATGTATTGGTTGTTATTAGAACACAAATTTAGCTTTTTAATATTAAGCCTCTTGTTGTTATTCGAAGACATTATGAAGAATTAAAAATATATTTTTTAGAAGGGTAAATATTTATTTAAATACATTTATACTATTATTTTTTCTAGAAAAGAATTCAACGCATTTCGATATTTCGCAATACAAACCAATCATGAAATAATTGTTTTTGCGTTAATAATAATATTAGAATTTCAATAAGGTATAAATGCAGACAAATTTATCATACTGTTGATTAATTACGCTTATAACGTATTTTTACTAGTTATTAGCATGAGTTTTGGACGTTCAGCGTCAACTTCTCTATTCAAATATTTTTTAAAATTGTTTTGCATTAAAGAGCAAAAAATACAGTGTTTAAGATAAATACGTATTTAACGCTTTTAAAAATTTTATTCATAAAGAATGAATAATTTAAATAAATACAATGCACCAAAAAATATTTAAATCCAATATTTAAAATATGGCCTCAAAACATTTGAATAAAACACTAAACAATCTAGCCAAATAAATAACGCACAAGTAACGAAATATTTTCTATTTTAAATTTTAAATAGTTTTATCTTTTGAGGTTCTCAAAATCACTAATAAATTTATACGTTCAAAATAAAAGAAATGCACTTCATTTTTCGAATTCACAATAAAATATATTCATAATTGTGGTACATCAGTCTACTATTTATTCAATTAAACCAAATACAGAGTGCGAAATATTTCTTGATTTAGATTTCTGGCTTTTCTAGCAATAATCTTAAAAAAATTACTATTACAGTAATAATGAAAACCAAAATGTTCAGACTCTAGAATATTCTCCGACACAAATATATAAGTGTAGGAGCGAGAAGTCATTAAGAACTGGAATTTAGAAGTATTGAGTACACATGCAAAACAAACAACCACTAGATAACCTTGATGCCAAAAAAGTAACCACGTAAATAAATAGTTTAATACAAATTATTTCTTTGCTGTATCTTTTTACGCTAATTACAGAAGTTATACGCGATGTACTGCTGTATTAAACGGGTATGTTAAAACAGAAAATATTGTAATTAGTTCAAACAACTAATCTTATATGACCATTAAAATACTATAAATAAATTTGATAACTTATTTATGATTTCTAAAATTACTAATTGAAATACGAAAGGCAAATAAAACCATTAAAAATAGGATGATATAGAATAATATTTTTCTTTTTTAAGAATATCAGTATTTTTATTGCTTGTTTCCTAATATATTTTGGCGCCAATAAAAGTTTCTCAGCTCCAACAACTGCTTTTAAATGTTCTCTCTCTAGAAGCACCAAATATTGAAAGAAATGGGTCTATTCCTAACAATTTAAATTATATAGTTACATATTCATTTTCAATAATTACATAAAATTATGGTGTTATAATTATATCTTTAATGGTTGCTTTATATAATGATGCAAATGTTAATATAGGAAACAGCAATAAGTACCTAAATGAATTATTTGTATATTTAATGATTATTCGTCATAAATATTTATAAGAAAAAAATATATGTAAAATTACATAAGCATCCACAAAAATATTTTTTTAAAAAACTAGTAGAATAAAAGAGTGCATACATAGAAGGTTTCAAAATGATAAAGAATAACATTATGGTTTTGAAATAATCATATTTTTCAGTTTGTTTTTAACCTTTATAAATAGTATTCTTGTGGATTTCTTAATAAAATTTATATTTTTAAAAATAAAAATTTGTTCAAGTTACTTCGAATGATGTTATTTTGGTGTATTTATCTAGATGAAAATTATTTAATTTAATTAATAGATTTATTTTTTTGAAAATTTTTCTTGATGAAGATTTAAATTATGAATTATTTACATGAGAGAAATTCAAATAAACATTTAAAATATAGTCAATTAAACCATACGTTCATATAAAACAAATATTTTATAATATTAAGGATTATTCAAACAATATTGGTGCAGTTTCATCCGAAAAATTCACATTTAAAAGTTTTTTATTATTTTAAATTAGTCAAACCTAAGATTTCTAAAAGTAAATTATAGTATGTAGTTCATTAAAAGAATATTTTTGAAATATGTTTTTCTCAATAAAAAGCCCCAAATTTCTTTTCTAAGGAACCTTTATATAATTTTATATAATGTTTGGAATATTTTTTAATAAAAAAATGATTTCATTGAAAAATGTAAAATATTGCTAGACAATTCAATCTTACACATTTTTTTTGTTTCAAATACACATAATTATATCAATATTTCTTTCATTTACTGAAAACAATTGTGATTTTAATATATTTTAATGAAAATTGTAAATGCAAAACAAAGATTTAAGCTTTTAGTATAAAAAAATATTTTTAAAAAAATTTACCTTTTTGAAAATCAACAAAGTTGTAGAATTTTCGAGTTATATCATATATTGAAAATAAAGTTTTAAAATATCTATTCTTGTTTCAAATGATTCTATAAAAATTTTTATTGCTTGAAAATAGAACTTTAGTTTAGAGAAACATAAAATAACCCATAAATTTACAAAAGCAAACACATGGCTGAAATATTCATGATTTTTAATACTAATTTAGATATCATATATGAAAAAAACTTTAATTTTAAGTCTGATAAAGAATATTGTACACAAATTCTACTTTCATATGCAATGTCAGATTTCATCCCAGATATAAGAAAGATAGCAAAGAATTATTTTTATAGCATAGAAGTTCAATTTTCATGGAATATTTCTGTTTTTGTTCTTAACTCTGGCATGTGTTTTATGTTTTTAAATGAATGCAGATATTCAAATGATGTTGAAAAGTTTTTTGGAAAGATTAGAGATGAATTTTCTTCATTAATAGAAAATCCTTTTTGGGATGAGAATGATCAAATTGAAGACATAAATTTTGAAAAAAAATGTGCTGAATGCTATGATAGATATATTTTAGCGGATGATTCAACTTTCTTTTAATTCTAATGTAAACAAAACAGAAAAATTTATTTATGATTATTTAAGTCAAATTGTTTAAATATAAATCAATTATTTAAAGATTCTGGCATCATCAAATTTAGTGGTCTTGTTTTCTTTTTTGATTTCATATTATATAATGAATAATAAAAATATATTTTACAGTATAAAAACTTTTAAACCCAAATTACATCTTTTTAGAACAAATTATAATATAAATCTTTAATGTTTTAACTGTAAGGCTATAAGGTTTGATAGAGACAAAAATTCCTCATATTTAACCTTCAATATATCTTGATGCCTTTTTACAAGGAGGTAAAAATATTAACTATTATCTTATAACAATTTTAGCTTTCTATAAAGCGGTATAAAAATCAAGTTTAACTCTTTTCTATAATTAAATATTTTTTAATTATGATTGCTTACATCATTTTTGACCCAATTATATGTTGCTAAATTTGGCTTATACTATTTTATTTCGGAGAAAAAGTATTCAAGATAGTATAAATTTGGCCTATAGCACAATCAATTGTTCTTTTTAAAATACTAAAATTGTATACAAAAAGTATAATTTCAAGAATACGCAATCGAAAAAAATTGATTTTTTGATCTAATAATATTAATAAACCCATTTTTATCTTAAATTATTTATTATTTAATTTCTAGTATAAAAATATGTGAAAAACAACAGCACTATTTTGTGTTTTAAAATTTTTTACGGCTTTGAATTCAATAACAACTATAATTTTATAAGTACTAAAACATTCCTTATATTATGTAATCATTTTAAGTGAATTGTGTATTTTTGATGCTATTTAAACAAAAAAAATTAACCTTTTATACCAACATTCTTTGTATTTTCATAGAAATTGAAATATTTAAAATTTTTTTAAAAATCACAAATTTTATTATCTGGTAAGAAAACTGGATATCTGAGAACTAAAAGTTTATAGTTTATTTATAAAACTTATTAAATATACAAAATTTAAAGAATAAAATATTGTGCATAGTTAATTATAATACGTATGAATTTTTTTTAACCAATTTTATGTGTTTTTTATGAGAAAATGAAGACTATTTGAGACTTAATGCATGAAATAATATTTTTTAATTTGTTGTATATCGTTATACTTTAATAATAATTGATTAATTAAAGTAATAATATATTTCAACAATAAAACTGAAATTTTGTGCTCGGATTATGAGAATTTATTATTTTTTGTTGTTTTTTCTGAAAACTTGATAAGAATAAATGTTTAAATTTATAATTTACTAATCAAACAAAATTTATTAGAAATTTTATTCGTAAAGATAATTAATTTATTTCTGTCTAAAAATTTTTTATTATTCCAAAATAGACCAACTGATATATTGCAGCTTCCTAAAGAATGGAATGGATGGATTCACTAACATAAAATGGATATACTTAAAAAAACATGCTATTAACTTATAAAAAATAGATTAATCAACGTTTCTTACAACTATTGTCAATTATTTAACAATAAATATATTTTAATTGATGGACACTTGAAGCATTTAATTTTAAAAAAAATCGAAAAAATAATTATATTCGATAAGTTTTATTTATTTAATTATCGAAGTACAGAATGATTTTTTTGATGTCAGATTATAAAATTTGAAAATTAACCTTTTAGATCATTCAAACTATTGTTATTTTACACTGAGCCAATATTAGTCGAATATTTACACTGAAAAAACAAATAACATGTGTTTTACTGTTATGTTTGTTTTAAGAAATTTATAAAAATGTTTATATTCAACAATTTGATTGACAAAACTTTTTAATGAAATACACCGAAGAATTAGTGACCCTACTCGTAAATATGAATTTTAATTATAAAAGATTGGCATTTAAAAGCTTTGTTTTTTTTGTTTAATTGAATTATGAATTCTTAAATTATTTATATAAACAGGCATTAATGATCGGTCGTCTTTTTGCCCCGGTGTACGGGTTAAAGAATGATCAGGTTGAAAAAATATGCATAAAAATTGATTAAATAAGAATAAAATATATTTTTAAAAATATTGAATTGCGATAAAAAAAATTTAAGAATAAAAATTAGGTAAATAAATTGTCAAATAATTTTTCAAAATTTAAGCAAATAAATTTGATATGAATAATTTACTTTTAGAATTTGTAATATACTCTAATGTATATTTATATGTGTAATCTAATATCACATACTTATAATAAATTTAATATTTTGTTAGTTAATTTTTTATTTAGTAAAATGAATAAATTTAATAAATTTAATGTATTCAGATAATAATTCTTATGTTTAGAATTATAGCAATTTAGTATCGGCTAAAAATTAATATAAAAAAATCTATATTTAAAGTGGTTGATTTTTAGAGATTAGAAATATCACAAAAAACAATTTTAAATAAAATGAATGAGAGAAAAAGAATAGTTTTTTTATAATAAAGCAATATAAACTCTAACATTTTCATTAGTAATATTTTGTTAGCAAAAAAAGTAAATTATCAATATTACAGCAAATTTAGAATTAAAAACAATTTAAGTATTTTGGAATACTAATTAAAAAAGTACCCTTGAAAAGACACAGTATAAATCTATATGTGGTTAAAACTTGGGATGTGTGTTGCAATAAAATATTCTTCTAGATGAAGCGGTGATGGTGGCAGTTCCTCGCTTTTACTCGCCCGTTGTCGGCTTTCCCGTTTCCGAAAACAATACGAGAATTATTGTCATTTAAATCATTCTTGAAATATTTATTATAATTATTCACAAAAGAAATATTTGGTAAAAGGTAAGGGTTTATTTAAATTTAAATATATACATAATAAAATATTTTCTAAAAATTTTTTTAAAATACATCAAACCAATTGAGTCGCTGCTTGAAACAAAAATGTTGGTCTTCTTTAGTGAGACACAACAAAACTGTTATATAAAAAACTTTTAAATTCTTAAAAATATCAAAAAGGGCATTTTAATTAAAATAAAAAAATATATTTACATATATTTTTTAAGTTGTTGGTATTATATTATTACTAATTATAAATTGCACATATTTTTTTTTACGAATCTAGCACAATATTTTTTATCTCAGCGAAAGTTTATACTTCTTTATGATTAGTTTTTAACCCGTATAAAATGAATATATCCAATTTTAGCGATAAAATTGGGTAAACACTGCTAATTTATACTTAAGTATTATGAACTTTAATAGACATCATGTGAACCACAACAAAAAATTTGGCGATTATAGATAAAATTAATGATGTCAAGCTGTTTAAAATAGAAAAAAAAACTTTTTTTTATTATAAACTTAACTAAAAATTTCTACATTAATGTAAAAATAGATTCAAATTAAATAAAAATTATAATTTAAATATTGCTTACATTATAGGTAACAATATTTTTATTATAATATTGATAGTTGATTTAAAAAATGCATATAAGTTTTTTAATTACGATTGAAAATTTAAGATGATAAAAATAATAAAACCAAGCACATCCACACCTCAAGGTTTTATGCACAACAATTATACAAAATTTTCGTGCTTTAGAACTCAATACAAATAACCTGTATAAGGATTAAATTCTCACACGAAGAAAATTTTTTATGCCATATGTCAAATTATCTTATCGTGCTATGTTTTAATTCAATAAATTGATAACTTTTTTCTTTTTTAAAACGAGTTTGGTATAAGAGATTGTAAATTGTTAAGAAAAATACGAAAAAAACCATATTTTAGTTATACTACAAACACAGGGTAACTTATTTTAAAAAATACATCTAAAATCGGTGTTCGGTTTAGTTTCATTACCTAAAAATTTTTAAAGTGGATAAAATATTGAATATGAAACAAATATAATGATATTTAAGGTCTTCTGAAGCGCGTATAATTTTTAAGTTATTTTATTATTTTACACTTGTTTATAATCAATTTACATTAAATTCTTTATGATAATTTTCATACAAGATTTACTGGCTGCAAATAGATTTTGTACATAAAATGTAACATTTCTAGTTAATTTAGTCTAATATAATGCACTAATTTATATTTAAATTTTATTATAATGATGATTATTTATAGTCTACAGTTTCACAGACGGAAGCACATTTTTTATAGTAGCGTTAGCTCGACTGACCAAATTACTGAAAACGGGAATAATAAAATATATAATATTGTGACTATATTTGGTAATAAAAATCACGTTTTTTGATTAATTAATAAATTTTTATAAATAAAAACTAGGTCGAATTATTATAAATTTGTGTGTAGCATTTGTTTGTTACTAAAATTTATATATTTTTTTTGAAAAGAAAAATATGAGTCAATTTAAATCTCTTAAACATTAGATATGATAAAAAAAACAAAAATACACTTGATTCCTTGTTTTTTATATAAATTTCACAATAAAATCTGATATAGATTATAGGCAGTACACAATATATTATATTCACTTAAAAATCAATGCAAAATCATGATATGTATATTTTCGCTTATTTTTATTTATTGTTGATATTAATTTTACCAATAGTTCGCGTATTAATTAATTTTATTTGAGATTAAATATTTGAAATTATATTTTAGCCTAATATTCAATATTTGAAATGTAAATGTTAAAATGAATATTTATTTGTCCTTTAACACTGGGATATTACCATATTTAAAATAAAATTCAAGAATGCTAAAACATTTCATACTATTATATTTATTTAAATTATTATTTTTAAAGTCATTAAAATAATCACCTTTTATCCTATTTTTATCACTGATATTATTAATATTGTTACTGTTATTATTGATATTACTACTACTATTGCTATTGCTAAATCTATTAAACATTTTTTTCTCACTCTTTTTTTATTTTTTTTGAATTTAAATACCTTTTTGTGATTTTTGTTATCTCTCTAATAATCACGTTCACTAAAAGGAAATATCGTATATTAGAAATTATATTGTAAAAAAAATGTTAAATGTTGTTTTATTAATTATATTTACCAATGTATATTCCAAACTAAACATTTATTTTATTAGAATATTTAATTAAGGTTTTATGTGGTAATTTATACCACATTATTATTAATTAAAAACTGCAAAGTTTTTTAAATCATTTTTTTTGGATTTGCAGTATCATATGTCAATTAGATTGATAGATTGGTGATTATATAAAACCTTAATTTAAATGTTGATGTTGAAAAAGATGATTAAAAACAAAGAAATACATTTATTTGGCACCTTTAATATTTTTTTATTATAAAGCTTATAATGCAATTAATTACACAAAAAACAACTTATTAAGATATTCACGTTTTAAAATATGGTATTTATTGTTTCTGTTTGATTTTTTTTTGGTAAAAACGTGTTTTGAGCAAACAAAACAATAATTGGAATGTTGGTAGTATCCATAAATGTGGATTGTTAATGTTAAGAATCCTAAAAAGTGAGAAATGCTCTTTATTGTAAAAAAACAGTATTAATTTAACAAGAATGAAATATTTTAAATTTTTATTGGAAAATTTACGATATTTAAAAAGTTGAAATATTGAACTAACAGGCGTTTGTGACAAACTAGATGAAATTGATAAATTATTTGTTTTGAGGAAAACTATTAATGATGCGATAATGATCTTTTATACAATATTCTTGTCACTTTCTATGTTATATTGCACAAACTCGGGCGATAGCGATAAATGATGAAATTTGAAAGATAACAAGATTTCAAGAGATGGTAAGATTATTTTATGTCGTGAATTGTTTGTTTGTATTACATTTAGCTTATTTTCTGCGGTAAATACAAAGAGCCTATTTATATTTGATTTAAAAACACTATATTTCTGTATAAAGCTTTCAGAATTGATTTATTAAGTGATCTTCCAGTTAAACTCAAAATTAAATGTGTTATATTAATTATCAAAAAAGTCAAAACTTTTTTATTTTAAAACTAATAAATACTACATTTTTCGCATAGAAAAACTATTGATTCATTCACTACAATTTTTTTAATGTATTTTTATTGAAATGCAAGTGTTTAAGTGTCATAAAAAATATCTGAGCAAAATTTATATAATAAAAATTATTAATGTGCACAAATATATGATGATATTGAAATGATAAAAATGAATAACAATGTTTTTGAAGCATAAGCTCGAAAGAAAAAAAGAAAAAATCAGAAAGATCATGTGTTAAATTTTATTAACCTTTTTGAATGCTTATAGGTCCTTTAAACATAATAAAGCAATTTTTATTTTAGAAAAGATAATATTTTAATATTTAAATTTAAACTGTTTGATAGAAGTTGACATTTATACATAAACAACTATACAAATTTTCATAAATTTTTAAGTTTTAAAAATACTGTAAAAAATATTATTGTTTTGCGAAATAGATAAATGTTCAAATATAAAAAACACATGTTTAAAATCAAAATTAAAAACTTCGAAATTTTATTAAACGTTTAGGTCAAAATACCAAAAATATTTGTATTTTTTTTATTGTGTGCGCATAAATATACAATTTTTGGATTATTTTTTTAACTTAGTATAAAAGACATTAATATATTGAAGTGTTTCTTTTTTTAAAAAAATTTTAGCAAATATATTGTTTTTTGTAATCCTAAACTGTAGATAACACATTCAATGATCTACATAGAATGATTAGTGTAATTGATGTACCATCAAATGATATTTATTCGAGAACCAATGACTAAATAAATGAGAGAATAGGCTGCTAAAATTCAATAACGCTTGTCTTTAATATTTATTTCAGCTTAAATATATTCTTTCGTCTTAGGATTACGGGATATATCTTAGTTCTGTCACATTTTATATTTAAAATATAAATTGACCATATTTTATATTAATAAAAAATATCTTGCACTAAAAAAACATTGTTATGATTTAGTCTAATTTATATAAAAATTAAATTATTATACAGTCGTTGTTATTATTTTTAAAAATAAAATTCGCTAATCATCAAACCAATTGTGATATCAATTATGAATATTTGTGCCAATTAAAGGTTAAATTAATCTATTACTGCGAATTATATTTCTTATATTTTCTCAATATTCCATCTACTTTAAAATTTTTCTTATTATACAAAATTTTTGATACTTGCAAGTAGTTTTTTTTCTTTGAAAACGTGTTTTTGAAATAAACTTTTTTTGAATGTTAAGATTGATTTATTCTGTAATTTACAGAATATAAAACCTTTGTTTGCCACCCTTATATGGTACGATACGTCTTTGTAAGATTATTTTGTAGTTATTTATAAAACATAAATCCAAAACAGCACAAATTTTTTTTTTCAAATATATATTTAAAATTCAAATTCAGACTGCTTATTTTTGCTTCACTGCAAAGGTCATGATAAATTTTTAAAATTTTAATACCATTATACCAACAAAATGAAGTATTTAAAAGAAAAATCTATTTTTATTTGATGAAAAATGTTTAATTATGTACCTGTACTTAATGTTCAGCTTTTCTAGAACATTTTTTGTTTAGTTAGTAAATATAAATTATTTAACAACTTGTACTTAAATACACATAGTAAAAAAATAGAATTTTTTTTATTTTCATATGACTATATATTCCTTTACATGATTTGATTGATTTGCTGTAGCTCATGTGCATTTACTTTATTATTTTCATTGATTGAAAATGTTATGTAAAAATGGGAATTTAAATGCACAAAAATATACAAATATCATTAAACATCTTTTTTATTTTATTTATTTTCCAAAACTATGTGCCTACAGATATATCGATAGCGTAAAATTTAATTATAAATTTAAAAAAAATTTCAATTAAAAATTATTAAACATTCTTTTTATATATTTGATTAATGAGAATCAAGTTTTTGATTTAAAAATATACTTATAATTTTTCTTTCAAACAAAATATATATAAGTATACACCATTTTTGTGTTATAAATATATTTGAACAGCCTTTCCGTATATAATGCCATATTTAAAATTTAGTAAACTTTGCATATTATGCAGAAAAATGGAAAAAATCAAAATTTCTTGTTTTTTGAAAAAAATTCGAACGTTATGAATTTTTTAAATTTTTAATAATTTCCAAAGAGATAATATTTATAATATATTTGAATGAAAATACAGCAGAAAATAATATTTGGTAAATTGGATAAATAATATTGTATGTTGGCTTATTGGTTAGCAAAACATAAATATAGACGTGAAAAGTAAGTATGCAAAATAAGAATGTAAATAAAATGCAAATCATGAATAACATAGCTAACTTTTTCAGATGGATATTTTTAATTTAAGATTCCTAACATCGCCAGCAGTAATCATGCACTTCAAATACACACACCTAAGCAGTAGATGGATACAATCTATACTACTGGTAATATACACATACGTTTTTGAAAAAATATGGTAACCTGTTTGAATGATGTGTCTATATATAACTGTATGGTTAGCATAATGCCTTTTTTCATTTATTCTATCAAATATTTCATATAAATGATCACAATATATGAAGCGATATTGATAAATTTAATTAATGATAAATCGTTTTCAATAAATACAAATTATGAAGCAAAACCAAAAACTTTAATTGCGACATACATTTTGAATTAATAATTTTTTTCTTGAAAAACTAAGGTTTCTCAAGTGTTTTCAATAAAATTTTTTTTCGAAAACTTATTTTTTTTATTAGAAACAAAGTGCCATAATAGTAATATTAATGTTCTTTTCCATTTTAATATCTTGAACGGAATTCCCAGAGCACTTTTAAACTAGGAGACATATCAAAAAAATTGGGAGACTGAGAAAAAATATTTTAGTTGTGCATAAAATAAAAACTATCAATAGGAAACAAAAAATTTGTTTCTATCCGTTATAGCATTTAAACATTTTAGATATATTAAAGGCAAAAATCTACATATAAAAAGCATTTTTTTACTGTAAATATTAAATTCATTTTTAATCGTTATCTAAATATTTACCTTACAACAAATTCTTTAAGATAAATAGGTAACACCACTAAAAATTGACAATCAAAAATCTGTAAATTAATTTGAGGTCAAACAAACTGCAGATTTTATTTAAAATTTGATTTGTATAATCTTCAAAGTCATCCTCATAAATAGTACAAAATGTGTTTTTTATTGATATATTACACGGTCTTTCTGTTGGAATATTCAAAGTCAGTATGATTTTCTGATTTACTTATTATTGATATACGAAAAACACTAAAGAATGATAATAAATAGAATTTCATAAATACTACAATTTTTAGAGCTATTTTATGTAAGAATAATCAAAAAAAATACAAAAAATATAATATACAGATTATTTTAAATTTTTTATCGCAATGAAAGATATAAAAAAACTTATATCATAAACAGATAAATTTCAAAACACAAAAAATTTATATTACATGATTATTACTAATAATAGAATTATTTTAGTGAATGAGGAAAATGTGAAAAGATAAATTAAAATCGTAGAAATGTGGGGTGATATATTATGAGAAAAATAATAAAATAGGTAGAAGAATATGAAAGAAAAACAGATTATAAGTATATGTATAGAAATAAGAACAAAAAAATAATGAGAATAATTTATAAACAAAAGATAAATTGTTTTAAGAAGACTTTACTTAAAATCAACGGATATAATTTAGAGGTTAAATAATCTTGTAATTTTCTATAAGATTTGACAAAATATTATTTAATCCCATAAAATTTATTTATTGTTGAACCTTTTTTACAAAATTAAATTAATTTTTTATTTGATATTCATCTTTTTATATAGAAACAGTTTTGAAAAAACATTTTATGTGTTTTGCCAGATTTTATTATAGCAAGAGCTGTTTTATAAATCAATTTATATGAACACATATATCGTTTCCGAAGATGTAAATAACCAATTTGTAAGTTATTTGTTGGTAAATATTATTTATAAATATGTTATTTATTGCACTACGGATCCATATCTCATCATCAAAATCAGGTAGTAGAAGGTGGGTGCATGTAAAAAATGGTATATAAAGAAGATGAAATATTATTGATATGAAACAATTTACTTATTAATTTTTTTCTTTCATCCTTGTAATAAAGATATATTGCCTATTTATAGACAATTAAACTTTCTTTTATACATGAAAAAAACAATTTTACGATTTAATAACACTTATATATATATTAAATTACAAGTAGTTAATGATGCGAGTAAATATAAATATATCAACAATTTATGTGAAAATTGATGGTTTAGTAAAATTCAATTCTCTTTTCGCAGAAAATCTATAAAATCTTATAACATTCACATTTATAATTGTTAAAAGTGTCATTCAATATCAACAAATATATGCATTATTTTTATAGATTAGGCAGTAGTGCTATCTAGTGTAAGTGGTTGGGAAATAGAGTCCTTTATTTGGGTTTTTTTATTATTTAATTTCTATAATATGACATTTGATTTATATTCGTCTTTTGCCATTTTGAAATGTTAAAAAAACAAAAAAATTATTCGATATTGTTTATGTTTTCGTCTTAAAATATTTAAATTTTATAAGAATGTTTTCATAATTTATGAATTTTTTACTCTCGCAAACATAGGTCTGATGCTTTTTTTCTACTTGTTTATAGAAAATCCGTGAAATTACAAGTGATGTTGTAAGTTTCACTATATTAATTATTTGATATTCTATAAATAGTTGTTTTTACATCAATATTTTAAATGCCTTTTGTGAAATTTTATTGTGAGCCTCTCTGCATCATTTTTTTGGTATATCAAAAATTTAATTAATATAGCGATCTAAGAAAATTATTATTTCTTATAATCACTTAGCTTTCGCATATATTTTTTGCTATGTATTTATCTTTTGTGTTTTTCTGAAATCTACAAAGAAGGGTCGGTAAATAAAAAAATCAACAAGCTTTTACGGCACTTCAAATATTTAAATGCATTTTTTAATTTTTAAAAATAATTTTAGTTTTTCTGTAAATAGTAAATTTTAATGCATTAAAAATGAAATAGCATTGCAATTCAAACCAATTTTGGTTAGAAATAAACAATTTTTTTATAATATATTTATTTAAAATTATTATCTACTAAAGGAAAAAAAATGCTAAAATTGTTAATCTAGATATCTGTCATTTATAATTTTTAAAATCCTTAAAAATTTCTTTTGAATAATACAATAATTCACTATTAATGTGATAATATATTTTTATCACAAAAAAAAGACGATAATGCACGCAAGATAATAATTTTAATTATATCAAAATCAAAAAAAAATTGTAAATTAACTGTTTTATAATATATCAAGTTATAAATGAACTGTTAAATTGAATTCTAGACAAAATAACCGGAATTCTTATTAAAAATTTTTGTGGTTTTTCGGTATATTTAATGATAATTTAATGCTTATTGCGATATTTTTTAGATGTAAATATAAAACAAAGGGCCTATTATAAATATAGAGCGAAAATATCAAATAGAATAAACAATATCGAGAGGAATAAGAATTAAACAAAAGAAACAGTATTTTTAATATCACTTTACTTTGGGCAATGATAAATAAAAACAACCATATATTAAAAATATCGAATAATCAACGATAAATTTCCTTTTCTACAATATATAATGCAAAAGTTACATCAAATATGAATTTTTGCTTGTGATTTTCAAATAAATTATATGTTTTAATTGCTTTCTTACACAATAAATAATGATAAATTAAAAAATTAAAAAAATATTGTCGAATATACAAAAATAGAAATTATAATAAAAAGATGCATAAACATAATGGTTGTAAAAATTGTATATTTTTATATAATATAATCAAAATATTCTGTTTTAAATCGCATACACAAGATTAAGTAAGTCTTTTCTGTTCAATTTCAACGAATTGTGGATTTGTTTGTAGCCAATGGGGTTGTTGAAGCTAATTTTTTAAATGATTAAACCCTTGCTATAACACCTGAATTATATTGAAGATTTGATGCATTACGATATGCTGCTAATCTTCTGTTGAAATTGTTTTTTCCACAAAACAGAAAGTCTGAATCCAGTTAAAATTACACTGGTTTGAAAATTATGAAAAAATTTTTACCAACATCTTCCTTGATGCGTTTTCTAATTAGATTAATTGTTTGTGTTGTAGCTGATGATATTGAACGAGTGAAGAGGGTCAGACTCAATTGTACTTGTAACCGAGAGTCTGGATGCTTAGTTTATCGATTGCATTTAATTCGACACCATTCAATGTTCCTGTTTTCTAATTTTATATTTCATTAAATAAAAAGACCCACAAAAAAAATGTTTTCTAATAATAGATATTTTTATGTTTCGTATCAAAGACAATGGTCGAGAAGGCTTAAACCAGATGTTAAAGTAAACAGTATCGACTGCTATGTCACTATTGTTAGCATAAGCAGCAAGAGTAGCGTTTGAAACAGGCTTAGAAGGAAAATTTAAAATTAGGTATCGAAGTAATATTTATATTATATCTATACGTATGCTTATTTTTAACAAAATATTTAAATATCGATTGATAGTACCTCACTGAATGTGACAATAAATGCATTTAATGTTAGTTTTTGTTAGATCGATTGAAAAAAGGTGTATATAAAAGATCTAATGGTATTTCCGAAATATGGAAATAGTGAAATGTTGTTTTGGATTTATAAAGAAATAGTGATTGCTTTTTTTTAAATGGATTTTTTTGTATTATTTATTTATACCTATCTATTTCCGCTATTGGGTATTTATTTTCCTTTCATTTTGTCTTTAAACTTTAATTTTTTTTCGATCATTCCAAAATTTCGATTTCTAAAATTTTTGTTTCATAATAACACCGATCTTCCAAACTTGATCTATCCTTGATATGACCTACAAAGAGATTAACACTAAAATATTTTTAAAATTTAAGGTGAAGGAGAAGAACTTGTGGTACTTCACAATATTAAAAAATTAGTAAAATATTCTTCTTTTATGATAGAAAATATGGACAATTAGAATTAGATAAAATATAGTATTTCGTATTTTAATTTCTAATTGAATACGAATTTTCTGTGCTTATCAATTTTTGTTTTTCCGAAATTAGAATGTGCCTTCATTTTATCAAAAGTTGCTAATTACAAAAAAAAGTTGAAAATATGTAATATTATACATTATAAATAGTTTACATTTCTTAATAAATGATAATGAACAAAAATAATTTTTCTTTTTCTTTTAAACGTTATTTTAATACTTATAATAATAATATTTTAGAGCACTTTTTTAGGTTTAACAAATTACCGAGTGAATACAACAAATCTCAACAAAATTGAACACATTGAAAATTAACAGGAAAAATGTTTCACCATCCTTGCTGATACCACACACAGTTTCTTGTTTGTACAGAATTGGAAGGGTTACAGAGCTAAGCAGCACCCAATCAAATGCTGACATAATCCTTGAAATGATTGGTTCAGAAACCCCCGAAGCTGAAATAACTATAAATTCAGTCGTGAATAAAATCCTATGCATTCAAAACCGTCATCCAAATACAAAAGATTCCACGACGATCAAATCCATGGAAGAGCTAATAGACGAATTGGTAGTGAAAGAATATGAAATAAATCTATATATAACAATTTTGTTTCTTTCCATATGGAATCTACAGCATTCCCATTTTTAGGAGATCCGATGCTGTTTTAAATAAATGTTTACTATATTTGAAGTTGTCCATATATATTGAATTATTTTGAAGGAAAAAAAAGATTTTTATCCGTATTGTGTTTTTACCCAGCAAGAATATTTGATATTGTTATAAATAAAACAATTTAAATTTTAAATCAGGATCATTAGGGATAGAATAGTGCTATACAAAAGAATATTTTTTTAAGTAATTGCCTTGTTAGCATACACATGAAAGTATATTATAAAATAGTTGTTTCTGTTTTACAAATGTAATGAAATAGTATTTATTAGGTAAATATATTTCGATTTCAATTATTGTTCATTTATTTTAACTATATTTTAAACCGAGAGAAATTTTACACTGTTAAAATCAGGAATTTATTTTTATCTTGATAATTTGTAATGATAATACACGCAATGTAAACAGAAGATAACTATTTTACATTTATTTCATGCAAAAACATTCATGACTCTTTTTCCAAAAATTGGCACCTTGCTTTTAAAGAAAAATTGCTATTCATACATCAGAAAATTGAACAATTCTAACCCCAAAATATAAATTTCTTCAATGGTCCAAATAAAAATTTTATATGCCACTGAAACTGGAAAATCATTGAAATATGCTTCAGATCTATCACAAAAACTTAACTTTCCACATGAAGTTTTATGCTTTTCAGATTATGAACTTTCACAAGAAAAAGCCTTGTTGATTATAATAGTATCAACATTTTTTGATGGGAAACCACCTGTAAATGGGCAATCACTCTATCAGCAGTTAGAGGATCTTAAAAACGATTTTAGGGTAGAAAGAAACTATTTGAAAAACTATAAAATCGCTATTTTTGGACTTGGAAGCCTTGCATATGATTCGGATTTTAACATTGTAGCAAGGAATATGCAGAAATTTTTCAAGGATCTTGGTGCTAAAATTTTTTTAAAGACAGGATTAGGCGATGAATATAATGATATGGACACAAAATTCTTAAACTGGACAGATAAATTAATTAATAGAATTGATTTTTTAGTTAAAGAAGAAGAGGCCGAAAGTGTTTTTGATTCTTATGAAGATATTGAGGAAGCAGCAAATTTAGACATTGTGTCTTTAGAAAAAGACAGTTATGATCAGAATGTTGATATAGAAGATATTGATAAGAAGATGTTAAATAATAGTTTATCCAAAAACCTAGAAAAACAAGGTTACAAACTTGTTGGATCACATTCAGCCGTAAAACTTTGTAGGTGGACAAAATCGATGCTTAAAGGACATGGGGGTTGCTATAAACACACTTTTTATGGGATATCTAGCCTTTCATGTATGGAAATAACACCTTCCCTTGCTTGTGCCAATAAATGTGTATTTTGTTGGAGGCATTATACCAATCCAGTATCTAAAACATGGAAATGGAAAACAGACGATCCACTAGAAATTTTCAATGGACTAAAAAATGGGCATTTAGAATTCATAAATAGATTTAGGCACACTCCAAATGTAGATCCACTTTTTTTTGAAAACGCTCAGAAAATAAAGCATTGCGCTTTGTCACTTGTTGGTGAACCAATAATGTATCCTAGGATAAATGAACTCATTGATATTTTGCATAAAAACAAAATAAGCACATTTGTTGTAACAAACGCACAATTTCCAGACGAATTAACCACATTAAAGCCTGTGACGCAGCTTTACCTTAGTATTGATGCATCTAACGAAGGTGATTTAAAATCTATAGATAGGCCTTTACATAATGATTTTTGGGAAAGATTTATTAAATGCATTGATATAATCAAAAACAGAAAGGAGAGAACAGTTTTTCGGCTAACAGTTGTAAAAGGAAAAAACATGAATGATTTTGATGGTTATAAGAATTTAATTAAAAGGGGGATGCCAGATTTCATTGAAGTTAAAGGTGTCACGTTTTGTGGTTATAAAAATAAAGATGTTATGAATCTTACAAATGTTCCGTTCCATTTTGAAGTTGTAGAGTTCTGTAAAGCTATTTTAATAGATGATTATGAAATTGCATGTGCACACGATCATAGTTGTTGTGTTTTAATTGCACATAAGAAATTTAAATCCGGAAAAATTTGGAAAACCTGGATTGATTATGATCTATTTTTTGCTGTAATGAATAAAGAAGATTTAAGTAGCGTCTCCTATAACAAACCAACACCATCATGGTCAGAATACGGAAGTTTTGAAAAAGGTTTTGATCCCAATTTAACGCCGAAAATAAGGTCCAAAAATAAGTAAATATATTGGGAGCGAAAAAATTGGTTTGTGCGAGAATCACACCAAATAAAATCATTTTTAGAAAATTTGGGTTTTTATAACCTTTTTTTCTCTAATTATATTAATATAATGAAATGACATAATATTGACTGGTGTTTATATAATCGGTATTTTCAATTTTCTATAACACCTTAATATTCTTGTTTTGATACAAAATTCCTCTTTCAAAAAATAATTTTTATTTATATAAAATGTTCTGTAGTTCGTAATAATTTTGAAAACCGGATAAAAATGTATAAATCTATAATTTCTGTACTATAGCTTTGGGACCAAGATATATATGATTCTCAATTCTTTGTTAAGTAAACCTATATTTTACCGTGTTTGACCATATTTTTGTGAATTTAGAACAAAAGGGACAGTTTACAATCAATATATATAATCAAAAATTATAAACTCCGTATATTATAACACATTGATCTTTTTTATATTTTTAAATCATGTATGACTATATATGTGAAAATATTGTTATTTTATTTTATTCACGCATTCTTTATGGATTTAAAAATATGTGGCCATCTATCTAAATTTAGTATGATCATTTAAATATGGAAAGTACTGTGATCTAATTGTCAAAAAAATGTTTTTTTTCTATTATTATATAATATGGCAAGAAAACTCGGTTTTTTTATGGAAAATCAATCAATATTCCAAAATATATGATTCTGTACAAAAACTGCATATCTACTTGGATCAATAATTAAAAGCCCCGATTTTTTCATCTTTATTTATATTTAGATAAGTTTTTGCCAATGTTATTCTTATTCAAGTAAATTTATATTTTTTGCTTGACAATCTGAACCAATAAATCTGTCCTCAACTTATAAAATATCAAATACCAATAAATAAAATTTTCGCAAGAATTCTAAAATATAAAAAATAAATTAAATCAAAATATCCGATTAAAAACATCAACATAATTAAAATTATTATAAGATGCACATAACGTCCAATATTTTTCTTATTTTTTTCACAACAGCAAGAAACTAATTTCAAAACACACATTTATCATTAGTGTCATATAGATATAACTACACATTAAATAAATTAATTTTTTTATTGATTGCTATTCGGATTTTTTTGTATTGTATAAAAATTTATAATTGTGAATTGTAACAATTTAGCATCTAAAATTAATATAAAAATATTTACATGTTTAAATTAGTGATTTTTTTAGCTATATGAAAAAATAGAAAAAGCTATTTAAATTGAAATGAATGAAAAAAAAAGTGAAAGAAAAAATTTTTTATAAAAATAATCTGAACAATAATGTGTGGTGGAAACTTGGGATGCGACTTGTTCTAAAATATTCCTCTAGGATAGAGCGGTGATGGGGGTAGTTCCTTACTTTCACTCACTCGCCGTCGACTTTCCCGTTTCCGAAAACCTTACTGGAATTATTATTCTTTAGATAATTCTTATTTTTATGTAATGATTCATTAAAAAACATTTCTTTTGTAAAAAGTAGAATTTATTTAAATATTAAAATTATAATAAAATATTTTCTAAAATGCTTTACTACAAAATTTACCAAAAGGGTTGCACTAATTATTCAATTGTTTGTCTTCATTAGTGAGACACAACATAATGATAGATATTATAATAAATAGTTTAGTTATAGTAGCTTTATATTAGTAATGAATGAATTATCAATCTTACAATAAAATCTGTAACTAAAAGCATATGTATTTTGAAATCTTATAATAAAACTGTGGTGGAACATTGGGATGCGGCCTGTCTTGAAGTATTCTTCAAGCAACGAACAGTGATGGGTATTATTTACCACTTTCACATGTTCTGAACCGACTTTCCCGTTCCTTGAACCTGTTGGCATAAACCTAAGGTTCTTATTTGTGACATTGTTAATTTCCTTGTTATACTTGTAATTGATATAGTAAAAGGAATTTAATTCTTTGTTTATTTTTAAATAAAGGGGGTATTTATTTAAACCATTGAATTTATAAAAATAAATATTTGTGTAATTAATGTTTCAACATTTTAAAAATCCTTCTTTGACTCCACACTGGTGTTGTGTTCTAAACAAAGAACACAACAAAAACCAATGCAGTTCCTTCATTAAAGGAAACTTAAAAAATCGAGAATAAAAATATTCGAATTTATAATCAACTCTGGAAACAAATTTTTTGATGTGATTTGTTAATTTCAATATACTTCAACGGTAAAAACACTTTTTTATATTAATAATGGCTTTTAATGTTTAAAGTCTCTTAATTTTTATATAAAATATTCGGTTATTTATGTTGTGAAACCTTTATTAAAAATTTTTTGATGCGTATTATTTCACTACAAACTTAAAACTTAGATTTTGGTGATAAATTCTTAAATTAATATTTTTACCCATTTATGGTATAAGTGTTTTTTGTCTTAAAATTTATTAATAATTTTCCCCCCAACACAAATAAAATATGTATAAATTCTTTATTTTATTGAAACAATATTTTATATTGTTAGAATACAAAACAATCTTAATGTTTTTAATAAAAACCATTGTATATTTATTTCTGACTGCATATTTTATCATTGATCATTTTGTTATGTGATTTTTGTCATTTAAATAAAGTGTGTGTGTGTTTGATATTTTAAGAATGGAACACTTCTGATATTTGAATGTATTAATAAATCGTGATGTTTGACGTTTTGCGAGCAAATTTTTATTTTTATTTTTTTTTTGATAAATAAAAAACTTCAATAGATAGCCAAAAAATAAACACAAGAGTATTTAAATGTATATTATTTAAGTCCACAAAAAATAAATCTATAGAGGCAGGTTGTGAAGCCAACATCAAACTACATAAATTAATAACTTAAAATTAAAAATAAAAAAACCCAATATCGCATTATTTTTAATTCTATCTATAATATCCAGAATTACTATAGTTTTAATTGGTTTTTATCACAGAGAAACATACATATATATATATATATATATGTATTGGTTTATTTATTACTCTTTTAAAAATGTCAAAAATATATGTTTTCTTCATTTTTAGATGTCATTGCTGTTTTATAAATTTGATCAAAAATTTATGGTTTATTGGTGAAAAACATTAAGACAAACATGATATGTGAAATTTTAAAATTTGACACTTTTGATAAAATAGTGGTTAGTGCTTTTTGATCAACAAAAAGAATAAAAGGCTTTGTTAAATAATGTTGAATTGTGTAAATGAATAGTTCTTTTAATATTTCTAAAAACGAAAAGTTGGGCAAACCTCTTGGCAGGGCCCGTACATCCAATTACAACAATATGGTTAAAAACAAAAAAACTTGTTTAATCAATGGTTTCAATGAAATTTCCAATTCTATTAGAAGTATAAAAACTTTTAAGGAAAAATCAAACAGATTTCGAAAAATCAGTACTTAAATTGAATGTTATGTGTGTTTTAATAAAATCTTTTCCTAAAATTGAACATATTTTTCATTGTATGTGTTTAACAAAAATCTAAATGTGTATATCAATTTTTTGTTTCGATTCAAAATTTTAAAATAAAGTTTTTAAAAATATTTTCCATGTGAAATGAAATTATACGAACAAAACCAATAAATTTTGAGCTTTATTTACATAAATTTTCGTTAAATCAAGGAAATCCCATACACCATGAATGTATGAATACGAATGAAAAATCGCTGGAAAAATTTAACCGAATTTCAAGGATTTTAATTATCTAAAAATATCTGCAGTTTAATATACATTATAAAATGATAATTAATTTTTTAACACACGCAAAATTTTTTTGGTAAATGAAAAAAATCAACTTTTTGGACTTAAAATAAATTGCATAAGTTCTTTTAGTTTGTGTTTAACTATAAATAAGTTTTTTTCTATTTTTAACATTTTTTTTTAAAAATAATGAATAGAAGAAGAAAAATCAATAAAAGTCATTATTGCAAATTTTCATGTCTAAACTAAATCCACAACCCACCATTTTAAAATACTATTTTAATAGATAAAAATCTTTCATCATACTTACATACTTATACCGATCGCCGATCTCAACCGTAAATACAAACTAACAAAGGCAAACTTAAAATACAAGCAGAAACAACTAGCTGCCAAATAAAACATTCAATATTTTAGTTTTTTTCTTACAACACAACAGAATTAAAAGCTTTAAATAGATAATATCCAATCTTATATAAATAAAGGTAAATTTAAGCACAATAAAATAAAAAAGGTATTGCATGCGAAGTATGAACGTTTAAAAAACATTATGCAAATAAAAGAAATGACTAAATTTATATTTTACACATATAATAAACATACCACATAAATCTATAAATAAACTTGATTAACCGAAACTTTGGTATGTGTATGTGTAATGATATATTTATTAAAACAAAAAACTAATATTTTTTCAGAGAAACAAACCAACATTCAAAGCTCATATAGAATTTATCATTAGAAATTATTAAAGAAATATCTATTTGTTCAACAGTGTTTTTTTTTCCTTGAATACATTGTGAAAAACATGCTTTTAAAACGTTAATTTATATATTTTTTTAATAACTCATTACAAATACCTTTTTCAAATTTTAATTTTTATTTATATTCATAATTTTTTAATCGTAGTTTTAAAACCAATTTAACAGAAACAAACAAATGGATTTTTGTACCGAAAGACATATATTGAATAATAGGTTCTTATTGAAAATACTTTTTATTATAAAAGTTTATTAATATATATTGTTTATTTAACATTACATAATTTCAAACTCTGAAAGGTTCTAATGTTTTTCAAATATAAATCTTTAAGTGAATTCTGCGAATGAATTATAACAACAGTACCTCTGTTATTTTTTAGAATAAACATAATAAAAATCATAAAAATCGGTTATATCAACTTGTACGTTTTTTCGCTTATAAAATCACTAGATAAAATTTATGCGATATTTAAGAGCACAAAATCAAGATTATTGCAACCGAAAAGGATTTAAACGTTCGTAATCATAAAGATAATATCATATTTACATTCAAGGATCAAGAAAAATTGATAAATAAAAAATTTTATTATATTGAAATATTTAAATTACAATATATTTGGAAAGTAATTTTTTGAATTTATAGATAAAAAATTAGGATTTTTTTGGTTAAGAGTTACAAAACTTTTATTAAAATGTTTTTTATTTGTTTTTTTTGGCGGCTCTAATAACAATTTTTACTGTTTTCGTACCAACTTATCATGCTATTTAATTTGATGGGCAATTTCATTTTATTTCAGAAGAATGATTTCAAATTGATATGAAAAATCAAATCAAAATTCCTTTTAAAAATCTTTGAGTTTAAAACATATTTCATTGTGAATTTTGATGAAAGAATCAATTTTCTTTTATCAAAATTTGAAAATTTTAATTCTATTAAGATAAAATGGGTTGAATAATTAAAAATGCATACTTTCTTTTAGCTTTATATATAAAATTATTTTCTATATTTTAAGTATATTTTTCTATTTTGTTAAGGTTTTTAATATGTGTATGATTCAAGTAAGAATATTCACCAAATGCTGTTTTAAGAATATAAAAAGCATAAAATATTTTCATAAAAATTTAGGATATTTTTAATAAAAGAAAAAAATTGATTGATCTGTGTTCGCAAATGCAAAAAAAAAAGTTGAATATATACAATTCTAATATGTGTTTTTTATTATTTTTTATTTTCTAAAATTTTTCTTTAATTTAAAAAATTTATATACATGTTTTTTAATCATCAGAAATTTTGTTTTTTTGCGCTGTGTTTATATGACATACCAGATATATCCACTTTAAGATTACTTAAACTTGAAATATGTATGATATTAAATCATGTTTATTTGATAGAAAGCAAAATATGTTTTGACATAGCAAACACGAATCGATATCAATTAAAACATTACTAATAATAATATTTATAATTTATCTTATAAAATATGTAAAAAAAATTCTTAATTAGTTATTAAAAACATGAAAAATGTTATGGTATATAGAAATCAAACATATATGCATATTCTATTTGCATTTCATAATGATAGAATATGCATTTATAAAACTATAATTTATGATTTGGCAGATTAAAAAGTTACATTGGTATATTTTTTGTCTATAATTTTTTTAAATTATTACTTTATTGCACAAAAATAAAATTGATGTTCTAAAGTTAAAGGTTTATGCTGTAGTTACACAAAACTATACGTTTTTCTCTACATTAGAAAGCATAATTTTTTTGTCAAGAAAAATTATTTCTAACAGCAATTTTTTGTACATTGTGTTACTATAAAAGCATTTTTTTGTAATTTTACAACAGTTTACTATTAATTTGACTTTAACATGTTGTTTCTATGTCATTTTGGTGGTTTTTTCTCATTGATGTACAATTAATATAAAAAATACAAAATATCTATAAGCAAATTAATACATTATGCCAAAGAAAATGTAAATGAACTTAAATGAAACAACTTTTTTCATTCTTAATTTTATATGAATAAATAAACCTTATTTTGAGCTCAAAATGCAATAAAAAAAACCTTAAAGGTAAATATAGAAGATTTAATTGTATATTAATTGTAACTAACCCAACTTTTACGTTTATTCTTTAGAATATATAACTGAAGGCTAAATTTTAAAATTTATTATATAAATTATATTTATTGATAGCGATATTCATTTGCATTTTCTAATATCCGAATGAAATTAAATTCGCATTCTTAATATGAAAATTTTCATATTCATTCGTATTACAGCTTTTATGTTTTTTTATAAAAAAGAATATTAAATATTTAGTTATAAAAAAACGTTTTTTAAATTCAACATTGTCGAATTATAAGTTTGAATGTTACAATATGGCGTGTGTTGAATAAATAAAGAATGGATTACTTCTATAAATATAATAGAATAATGGTTTTTTTTGAACATTTTTTTACTAAATATTCATTTTTTTCTATTTATCGCTCATTAAAACTGTTCACTTCCGTTTATTTACAAATTTATATTTACATATAAACTTATAAACATTTGTTGTTTTAGATATCCTTGATGTAAAATCGAAAAAAAATGTTTTTAGAGTCCTCAATATTTATAATATTGCTTGAAATTGTATAAATAATAATTTATTTCTTATTTTTCTTAAATAAAAATATATACATTTATAGATTAAATATTGATAAATTATATTGATTAAATTTCAATATTTTTAATCCTTTACTTTTAAATCATATTATAATATAGAAATTAAAAGTGATTTGTATTTTTCGTTTGTTTTATAATTTCAATATTTTTAAATAAGTAAATAAGAATAAAATTCATAATTTTTTCCTTATCGAAAAATATTTAAATTCAATCTTATTTTTTTAATTAAAATTACTTAAATTTATTAGATAAACTGTTTAACACATATGATCGTTTTAAATAGTTTTTTTCAAACTAAATTATTACATTCTTAGAAAAATTGGTGTTAATATGAAATTTTTGGGCTACTATAATTACACATAAATTAATTCAAACCATAATTAAGTATTCAAAATTTTCAATAATGTTTGTTATGCAAAAATATTTTTTATATATGTTGTATATACATATGATCATGTTTTTCTTCTATAAAATAACATAAATAACATTATCTGTTTTTTAATCTTAAAAATATGTTATAATTCACAATCTTATAATAATTATATTTATATTTCCTTGTTTGATTTTTTCAAATTTATCCCGAACACTCGAAAAAATCTAGACAATCTATAGTTTCAATTTTTTAAAAAAATCATAAAGGCATAATTGTTTCTGGAAATTCAGAGTAAATTATCAAAAATGATAATTTTAAATTGAAAAAAAAACAATAAATATAATTTGCATCTTAACAAAAATTATATTTTTCATTATCTAATTTGACTTTGTATTATTTATATCTCAATAGTGCTTATTTTAACTTATTTTGTGAAATAATTTATTTGAAGAGCCACAAAAATCTTCTGATGTTTTTAGAATACCTTTTTTAATATAAAAAACAGTAAAGTTACGTTACAAAATCAATTTAACATTCTGTTGACAAAAAAACTGCTGTATTCAGTGTTTGTTGTAAAACAAAGATTTTATACTTATAATTTTTTAATATATTTGTTTAATTAATCAGATACTACAAAAAATAAGTGTTAACAGGGAAAGTTATTAATAAAGTTTAATTGGTGTTAAAATGAATATTGTTAAAGTTATTATTATTTTGACCAAATATATGCAAACAAGGATGTGAAATTTAAATTATTTCTCAGGTTATTATCAGAGAATAAAAGGCGATAAAAGAAAATATAAAATCAAAACGATCTAAGTTATGCAAAACAATGAAATTGGCGTTTAAATATATATTTATAACATTTCTCAATAAAAAAATATAATTTGTCAAATTGATCAATATATTATTACCAATGAAAAAAATTAAACATAGACGGTTTATCTAATATATTATATTACATCAACCAGTTCCTGAACAATTTGTATTTATCTTGTTCTGCTTTTTTCTTAAAATTTCATTACTTTTGATATTTCTAGCTCTATAGATAACTGTATTTTACTTGATTCTGTTAAGTATTATTTAATCAATAATTGAAACAGTCTTGCCAGGATGCTATGATTCAGAAGTTTTAACAATGAATTGGTAAATCTTGCAAATAATTTGGACTATTTTCCTGCCCAATTTTAAAAATGAAAAGTTTAGCTTTTGCTTTGGCAATTGTTATAAATGTGAAAGATAAAAAATCTTATCTTTCATAATAAATTATTAGCATTGTGTTCCAAAATAAGACAAAATACCTTTTTTTTGTTAATATGAACAACTATTACATGACCCTTAGAAAGCTACTAGGAAATACTGTTTTAGATGTATACTAATTTTAATAATCAGAATGCTTTAAATATTACTTGAAAACAATGTATATTGTTTGTTTATGCATTAATAAAAACATTCTTTTCTCACTGTTTTAAGGTTTTTTTTAAGAATAAATATTTTTTTGTTTTTCTAAACTTTCAAAAAATATTAATGACTCTTTTGTCTTATTTTATAGAGTTTTATCTGGTAAAGTTTACAAATTTTTTTATTAAAAAACCTTCCCATTTTTATTTCGCAATAAATTGAATTTCTAAAATCTAAGTAATTTTAAAAGTTTACTTTTTTCATAATATAACGACAACAATTTTATCAATAAAATGTTTTTTTATATCTTTGAGAAAATTATTTAATTTTTAAGTAATCATTTACTAAAATTTTAAAATTAAATTAAAATATAGATCCAAATTTTAAGCCAATCATGTGATTTGATATTTCTAAGTATATGTTGTAAATCGTATTTTTTATTTCTTATATGCGCTGTTAGTGTTTTAATCTCTTTTTGATAAAAAAAATTACAGAACATTTTTTGTGAATATAAAGAATTCTCGAATATTTCTATCAAATATGTATAGGTTTTTTTTCAATTTTATAATATTTTATCCTCAGCAACATATATTAAATATTAAAAAACATTTTTGTTTGAAGTAATTATATCAATGGATTTTTATTATTAGCTACTTATATTTATCACCAAAAAATTATAATTTACTTAACTTTTAATTTTGTGTGTTGTCCTTTAAAGATTCGACTACATATACATATGATCAATACATCTTTTATGAAAATTTTAATAGACTTGATTTTGAACTTCAAAATGATAAAATGACACTCTAAAATAAATGATTTTTATATTAAACATGTAAATATCCCATATTAAACTTTACTGGACATTTATATTGTTTTTAAATTACAATATATAAATATAAAATTTAAATATGCTTTCAAAAAAATAATTATCAAAACACTAACATTCAATAGTACTTATTTTACAAGCTGGTTTTTAATAATTTAATGAGTTACATAGTGTATTTAGTGTACATCAATAAGATATTTGTCATCCTTACCATTTTAATTAAAAAATTAGGACAAACGGTGAAGTAGTCATTTCAAACTTTTTGATTGATTTTATATTAAAACAAAATTTTCATCAAAAAGAAATTGTTGGGGTGTATTTTTATTATTTTTTTATAGATATAAAAAATTATATGGTATTTGTATGATAAAATAAATAAAATAAAATACATGGGGATTTATATAAAAAATTATTTTTGTATTTGCTCAAATAACTGATCATTTTTACTTCCCTGTAAGTTTTAAGCTCTTATATTTCACCAGTTTTTAATATTTTTTTTTATATTTGTTCCAGTGTCTTCAAAAAATAGCCTTAAAACTTTAAATATATTATTTGTTGTTTATGGATTTTATAGTTCATCTGGTTGGATGTACGGGGCTTCCCATGAGGTCACCTGACTATCCGTTTTTAGAAATATAAAAACAACTATTCATTTTCTCGATGTTACCTTTTTTAACAAAGCTATTTAAGCTTTTGCTGCTCAAAAAGCCAAAATCACTTTTTTGATCAAAAAATATCAAAATTCTGAAACTTCATATATTAAGCTTATTTTGATAGAATGCATCAATAATTGATCAATTTTGATCAAAACACTGATCAAATATAAAAAACATTAATAACACCAAAAGGTATAAAAACATCCATTTTTGACATTTTTTAAAGATAGCAAAATAAAAACTAACCAATAAAAATATAGACATGCTTTTCAGTAAGAAACACCATATCTAACTTATCTATTTATAATTAATTGTTTATTCTTGACATATCTAGTAAAAATTATAATTATTAAAAAATTCGGCCAGATGGGACAAAATACATTTAGTTTTTTTATATAAAAAATTATTGATTTTTTGAAAAAAATTCAATTGTTAGTGGTTACTAAAATAGCTTTTGGAAAATCGATATTCAAATCTCTTGTCATTTATTGAATATAATTAAATATGTTTCAATATGTAGTAGAGCGAATATTGTATAAAGTTACCCAATATTTTTTTTATTTATATGCTTATATTAATATATAATTAATTTATATTGCGCGACAAGCGAAAAAAGACGACAATGATCATAAATACTTGTAGTAAGATTCAAATTCTTAAAAATATTTGTAATGTGATTACATGCAATTACAGGAAAAAACACAATAAAATTACTTTTTTTACATGTAAATAGTCAAAGTGTATTATTATACAAAAAGAGCATAAATTTAAAATTATTGTTTTCTAAGAAAAACTGCATTTTTTTCATCGTTGTATATGTCATAATTTAAAATTTACAAATATTAAAAAAATAATCATTCAGTCAACTTTGGTTTTTTTCCAAATAATTTTTATAATATAAAATAACGAGAATATAATAAGAATCTATTGTTTAGCCCATATACTGAGCAATTTGTTTATGTCAAAATTACCATTGGCACATGCTAGAATCAAGTAGTTTAAGACATCTTTTTCATTATTAAATGTATTGAACCAACAAATTTGTTGTAATATCATGCTTTTTATATTAATCTATATTTGATTTATATCATAAGCATCCAGAATTATGATATTTCAACATCTCGCGCAAATAGTTGATGTGTAAAAAATCGGATTTTAAAATGAGTAAATTAAAGAGAATAAATCCATAAAAAAATACAATATTTTAACAATATAGTATTATGATAAAAAAAGAAATTATAGTTGAAATATATTTGGTATTAAATTTATTCAAATATATTTAGGTTTTTTTCCATTTTTATAAATTTAGTAAACAAGATGTATTTGATTAAATCTATAGAAATTAAAGTATATAAAATATCTTTTTGAACTAAAAAGAATGTTAAAAAACTCATAAACACTTATAAATATAGGGAAGAGACCTATATTTGACATATATATTTAAAAAAGGATATGTGTTTGCTATTTATAAGTAGTTATCGGTTTTATAAAATATGTGAAAATATAAATAATTTTTTTAAATGAGAAAGTTTATACCATTTATCAAAAATGATATCGAATTCTTATAGTAGGGGTTTTTTAAATTCCTATAGTTTTATCTTTGGTCGCGCTATATGGGACTGTAAATTATTCGCACATGTAAAAAATATGTCTAGGATCAAAGTAAACAGTCACTAGAAATAACAAGATCGAAATCATTTAATATTTTAATATTGTAGTGATTTTAGACCAAAAAGAAGCAAAATTAAAATTTAAAACCTTTATATTCCGAGTTAAATAAAACATCATACCTAAAATTCTTATTTTTTAATATATATCTTAAAAAACAAATTACCTTGTAAACAACATTTAAAAAATCTTATAATTCAATCATAAAATATCAATCCTTTGATATCGAAAATATCATTTTTTTGTTAGTTAGTAAGATCATACGTTTA
>AFBI03000028.1:264668-297317 GCA_000230595.3 Edhazardia aedis USNM 41457
AACAATCAATATTCAGATAAATGCTCAAATTAAAAATAAACTTCAAGATATAAATATTGAATAAGAATTTTGCCTTTACATGCTAAATTGGTTTTTTGTTATCACAGATTGCCGTAGAAAGAATCATATTTAAAATATTTATGTGGGTTGTTGGAAATGTTTTTTTTCTTATTTATTTTCTTATCACAGATTATTTTTATTTATCTCATTTAATTAAGATTTTATAATTACTTTTTTATTACAAAAAGATTAACAATTAGTAATTTAATTTAGTATTTAATGATTTTTTTTATTGATACTTGGTGATTGTTTGCCTATAAAAACAGGATTTATATTAATTAAGTGTGCTCCAAAAAATCTAGTTTATTTTGTTTTTCTATACGAAAGAATAGTCAATTAACACTATTAAACATCATATTTATTATACTGTAACAAATTTAATAGTTTTCAAAACTATTTAATTTAATTATAAAAACTATCAAACTGTGATATTGACAATTTATATAATTATCTTATCAAAGTGATAAATCATACAAATAAAAACTAAATAACATTCAACAAGAACCTAGAGTACTATTAAAACCCACCCACGAATCGCTTATAACTCTATAAGAACGTAACAGATTATGTTCCATGTTTGGCAATGGATGGTGTTAGAATAGAGACATTAAAATCTTCATATGTTTCTATATCGCTATCAGCTTGGGTTAAGACATGTTAAACCGATAGATTTTCGAAAAAGAAAAAATTGTTGAAAAATCCACTACAATCAATTTAAACAATACATTTAGGCTATAACATTAATGCAAAAAAGATATATAAAATGGAAGTATTAAACAAAAGCAACAAAGTTTTCATGAATAAAGATAACTTTAAAAATTATATTTTATGACTGCACCCCTTGCTACAAAACATTGCATTTTCAGATGCTAACAAGTAGGTCTGTAAAGATCTCAGTAAAGACAGATATGAACAGAAAAATGTAGAATAAAGAGATGCAAGTACAGGTAGGAATGATAGAGCTATAATTTTTCATTCAAAAGTAAATATTTTGGTACTTAAGGCTCCTTTAGCCACAGCAAAGAAGTCTTTATTAAACAATATTTGGTTTTCATGATAAGAAAAAAACCGAAATCAAGAAAAGTAAAATTTTAATTTAAAAAAAAACGGATATAAAAAGAATTATACAAATCTAACCGTAGAGATATACACAAATGAAAGAAAATAAATCATCAAACGAATGGTTTCAAGGAGGAGAATTAATATTCGTACGAAGAGACAAATATTCCTTTGCCGAAGTCTCCGGGGTTCCAGGAAAACTGTCGTAAAAATGTTATAAATGGAAAGAAAAGTGTTTTATTTACTAAAGATGTGTACCTAGTACCGGGATTGGTTCTTCGGCTTGTCCTTAGGCTCCACTCTTGTGACCTTTCTTCCATCTGTTGTCTCATTATTATTGGTTGAGAACAAATTCTCCTTTTATAGCTTCGAAGGAGGGAAGATCTGTGACTTTGTAAGGTAAAAAAATGTATTGTGGAGGGAAAATAGAAAAGGCTTTTTAGTAGTGAAATTAGTGTAGAATTCCCAATAAAAATGTGGTTTACCACATCCTGCTTTATTAAAATATTAAATAAATCAATGTAATTTAACTTCTTTATTTTTCTTATTCTACCAATATTATTATTCATTGAGATTGCTATAGCAGCCTTATAATTGCGTTTAAATAGTAAATTTACACCATGTTAATGCAAATTCACTGCCTACCTTTTTTTTTAGAGTTTGTAAAATAATTCGTCAACCAACCTTATTTTTTGGTTAATTTTCAAAAAAACAATTGTTGTTAATATTAAGTTATAATTAAAAATTTAATAAAAAAATATGTTATTTATCAAGTCATAAATTTAAATAAAATTGGTGTCCTCTATTATACATTATCCTAAACCATATTCTTTAAAATTATAAGTGATGTGAAATTAAATTTTAAACTTCACAAAAAAATTCACAATGAATTTTCAATGGTTGCATGATATATTGAATTTAATGATTAAAAAA
The DNA here is from genome assembly GCA_000230595.3 of Edhazardia aedis USNM 41457. NCBI lineage: Eukaryota > Fungi > Microsporidia > Culicosporidae > Edhazardia > Edhazardia aedis. The sequence goes on from AFBI03000028.1 coordinate 266,721, forward strand.
TGAGTATTAATAATAATATTTAAAAATGAAAATGTTTGATGTTTTTAATGAATGTATTCTATTTTTTTGTTTTTTTTTGAGATTTAATTTTTTTATTACCTTTGATACGACAAATATTTTGATGATTTTGATTAAGAGTATTTGCGAATTACGAATTTTATTAAGATATACTTGAAAAACTGTTTTTAAAGCAGAAAAAATTGGAATATTTTAATACGGAATTTGTCTTAAGGCTTTAATAAATACATAAATGACTACTAGCTTTCGATAAAATATTTTTAAACAATGTAATGAATGATTTTGGAAATGATATAGGCAAATCGAGAAAATACCCCGTACAAATAATCATAAGATTTGATAGATTTTAATGGTCGAGACATATTAATAAGGGATAACTCCAATTAAAATGTAAACTAAAGATTTTTGGTCTGAAGAAAAGTATGAACCATCTGTATATAGGCAATAGATCAAAACTTTTTTATGCTCTCTGTCTAGCATTCATAACCTAATCAAAATTATTGAACTATAATGAGAATAATTTAGATGATAATTGCATCCAAAGATACAATTACTATGTACTAAGGATTATTATTTCTCTTTATAGAAACAAATATAAATATTTTATTCACTTAATTAACCCCAATAAAAGAAAAATAAGTTTTATTGAACAAAAGGATTGACAATATTAAGTATCATCCTTATCGTAAAACATTTTGAACATACATATTTATCTGATTGATTCTTGATATATTCTATTTAGTTGATTATGATATAAAAATAATAAATAATTAATTAAGTAGAAATGATTGATATACGTTAATTACGAAAACAAATAATAATTAGTATTATTTAGAAACATTTGTAACACTTTAGTAGCTATGAGTATAAATACTCACATGCTATTAATTCAATATATTGATGAATAATTTAATAAGCAATCTAAAACACAAAATATTTATTTAATTATATGAGATATCAATATCATTATCATGATAACGAAAAACCCATTAATAAATCAATATTTATGAATTCATCTATTTCTTACGGTTTAAATTTTTCATATCTAAAGATCTTGTATGACTACGAAAGTTATCACCTTAGTACTTGAGAACAGGTTTATTTTAGAAAAAACAATGTGAAAGTTTTATAAGAATTTAAATTAATGATATTTTGGTCTTAATAACACAAATATATTGCAGAAATTTTTATATTCCTATATACTTTAATTTTTTGAATAAGTTGTTATTTTTGATTTTTAATATCGCACTAAATTTATTTTATTTACTATCATTTTCAAATATTTTTTTTTAGGAAAAAATTCTGCATGAAATGCATTTTCAATGCAAATTCATCTAAAATGATAAAAGGAAATCCATAACAGCACTTGCAGAGAAAAAAATGCTTATATGTTGAATGGACATATTAATAAATTTAAGATCGTTAGATTTTCTATTTATAAAAATATAAATTAAATAATTTCTTTAATTTGGGTATTTTACCTTCTTTATATGTTATTTTATGAACTTAGATGCTATAATAATGGTATTTAATGAAACTCACCAATTGAATTTATAAATATTTTTTGAATTTTTCTATTTTAGCAGTTTGAACATTTTTTATCAATCTAAAATTTAATTAATTTGAAAATTTTAATAAAATCCTAAACAAGGTGAAATAAATAGAGGTACATAGCTTGATAAATGATTAATTAAGACAATTGTATGTTGATTGCTATAATAGTTTTAACTTAGAAAAATACTTAGATGGAATGCCATAAACGACGAGCAACAGAGACATTATACTAAATAAACTATTATCACTTTGTGATTCTTATTTTTTTTCAGCCGTGCTCCTTGAGGGCAAGAAAGTCAGCAATTTCTTTTTAAATAATTTTTCTATTATAATTACCTTTTCTCTTTCAAGTCATTCCTTTTGTATACTAATTTATAGAAAATTTTTATTGCGCTACATGTTTAAGATAATTAGAAATTAACTATTTCTGTTAAAATGATTTTATTGAATATATGCGTTTTTTATATTACTAATTCTAATTTTTACAATAAGATAAAAAAATAGATTTATTGCTATGAAGTCAGAAGATTTAATGATTTGAATTTTTTCAATATATTTGTAAAAAAAGGCTTAAAAAGGATAAAAAAATGCTATTTATTTATTTAAATTTTGTTCTAGAATTTTAGAAAATTTATTTACTACTTTTTTTTTAAAATGTATTTTTTAAATAAGAAATCCAATACATTAAAATATTTTTAGTTACAAGAATAAAAGTAAGTTTTTTCAAATTGCATCTTGTCAATTTGTCTTCACTTGGATATGAAGTATTTAACCAAACAGATTGATATATTTTAATATAAAAAGCAGGGCCATCAAAATGCCATGTGACGAAAATCAATGTGAATGCTCTCAAGGAGATGTTGGCCAATATCTGACACAATATATTAATCTTAAAAGATCAACCTGCAGTAATATACAAAAAAATCAAGATCCTAGTATGATTCTTAAGCCTTATGCTGAAAGAAATTCTTCTGCAAATATCAAGACCAGAGCAATGCCCCATATTTTTTTTATTCAAGTTCCATTTACATGCCATGTTAAAATCACATCTTTAATTATAAAATCAACATTCAAAGAAATCAAAATATTTGGTACCAATGATGCAAGTAGCAGTAATTGGAAATATAAGAAACCGTTTGAACACTCTTTTTTGCCAATACAAAAACATTTTGTAGAAATCAAATTAAAGCATAGAATGTTTAAAGATATTGAAGTAATATCTGTCGCATTATTTGGTAATGAATCCGAAGAACAATCTCTCTATTATATGGGATTCAAAGGAACATTTGAAAAAACTACTCACCAACCAATAGTTACAAAATATGAGGTATATTCATCTGAAACAGTTTCTCTTAATTCAAAAACCGAACCACAGTACCGTTTATATTAAAAATGTAATTTTGTTAATAAAATAGTAATATATTAATCTTCACGAACTTGTTTTTTTGAGTTACGATTTTTTGACATTTTAATAGAGTATTTAAAGGTAAACGTGATAATTTTTTCTATTACTTGCTTCAAATTATATTATAATGTTTTGAATAAGTGGCGTTTTTTTTTAAAAAACAGCTTTTATTAAACAACACATTCTCTAGTAGGATTATCAAGCCTGTATCTATTTAATATTTTGATTTTCATCAATCAAAAATATCATTTAGAAATTAAATCATTTATAAATGTAATATTCGATTTATAAATTTTGCTAAAATACAATTTTTTTTTCAACAACTCAAAATATTTATAATCCAGTTAAATTAATAAAATAAAAACCAAACACACAATAAAAGATTTTAGAAAATATTGAAGACAAAAAACAAAAACATTTAGTACAATGTAATACACGTATAATTAAACTTCCTTAAGCATAAAATAAAGTCTGAATATTTGTTCCAATAGAATTATTATTAGACCTATTTGTATGTTTTTAGAATTACTAAATTTTTTTCAACATAAAAATCATTTATACCTTTTTAAATTAAAGATAAACAATTAAATTTGTATTTTCTTTAATCGGAAATAAAATGCATTTAATTTTTTTATAATCGAAACAGCCCTCATTTAAAAAAAGTATGTATGAAAGTAAATTAAAACATAAAAATTTTTTGTTAATGCTATAATACCATGCAAAAATGCCAAAAAAAGATAAACCTTGTTTTCATAATTTGTACTTTAAATTAAAATGTGTGTTAGATAGACAAAGTATCGAAAAAAATAAAGAAGTTAATCTATCTTATTTGGCATATTTATTTAATTTTTGCGTCTATTTATAGATATAAAAAAAACTTCTATATAAATCCTATAATTATTGTTTTATTGATACATGCTATTAAATATAAAAAATCATTAAATTTTCAGTTCATAACTTAATAAAATTTTTTGTAATTAAATTAATTGATAATAAAATTTGCATCAAATAAGATTTTAAACATCAAACCACAGAACGTAGCTAAATAGGTAAATTTGATAGATTTTGTAAGATCCAATACAACGAAAATATTTGATTTATTTTAACAACATTTTTTAATCGTGCTCATCTGAATTTTTTTCATTTTCTTCCCTTGACTATATTTTATCTAGCTATGTTCAAATAAGAAAAATTAATTAATTAAAATTTCATTATCTTTGATTTGCATAATTTAATTTTTTATTCCTCATCAAAAATGTAATTATAATATTTAAAATTTATTATTAATTGATTATTTGTTTTCAAGTGATTGAAAGTATTTAAACTTATAATTAGATTTTTCAATTTTTTTACTGTAAAAATTAGTGTAATAAAACGCTATATCATAATTATTGTATAATTTTCTCTTATAAATTTTCATTATGATTATATTATTTTACAAAACTTTAAATTCGGCATATATCGAGTCCGACAAGCAATTTAGTAGTCGTAGACAATGTGTCTTTGTTAAAAACCAAGTGATTTCAATTGGTTTCTGGTTATCTAAAAATATGTCAAAATTCAAAAAAACCAACGTTTTTATAGTTTTCATATTAAATTGATGCTTTTGATATTTGATCACTGTTGGTGGATTATAGGTCTATAGTTTCAAGAAAAGCTTGATATATGAGGTGTTGATTTTTGATCAATTAGTGATTTATCATGAGTGATCACTAAAAAGCTTAAATAGCTTTCGTAAATAAAAGAAAAAACGAGTTCAGATGTCTTTAAATAATAATTTTATTCCTTATCTAAGTAAGTCCGGTAGGCCAAGAGGTCGTCCCCGGAAATCCAAGCTTAGTAACTATTTATTATTGGAAAGGTGGTTTTCGATAATTTGTTTGTATTTTTACTTGAATTAATAAATGCAAACTTGCCTAATATCAAACTATTTATAGAAATCATAATTTTTTGTTCAATAATATCATTCAATTACTTACTAATAAAGGTTTTTCAATTAAATATCATATTAATCCTCTAAAAACTGATTTATTGCTTTATAATATTATCATCAAATTTCATTAAATATTTTTATTGACATAAAATTCTTATTTATATATTATATACGTTTTTAACCTTTTAATCTAATTATATTATATGTTTATTTAATATTTTCTTAATCGAAGCAAATTGATTTGAAATTGATAAAAAACATACATTATAAAAAGATTGAACACAATATTTTAAAAAATAAGCTTTTTAATCATTTTATGAGATTAACAAAAGGTTTAAATTATAGTTAGGACTTACGAAATATTAAAAGAACCAATTGTAATCTCACAATAAAGTCGTTTTTATTATTGATGTGAAATAGTTATAATATAGAAATTAAATAGTTTTTTAAAAATACCAAATTTTCAAATTCTTATATTTTATTAATAAAAATTAAAATATTCTTCTATGATTCACATTATAGATGATAATTCTTCAGAGTGATTAAATAACTAACTGCTATTTATTTTTTATTGCATATTAGTATATAAAAAAATTAATTTTATTAACGAATTTCAATAAAAATATCATATAAAACTTAATAGATCTTAATATGGGAATACTTGGTTATAAAATTTAAATTAGAAACCAAACTGAATTATAGGATTTCATTTATTTATAATAACATTATAAAAATAGTTTATTAGACCTTTTTTTCACTAAGATAATAGTTATAAAATAATAAAAACCAAACCAAAAACATAAAAATTACTTTGTTATTGCGGTCTTCCGCAAGTGATTTGGCATGGATAATATAAAAACATAGAGAGAAGTGTTTTAGTTACTTTTGATTAAGTTTACGGGTGTTCGAAAGTTTTGGATTTGCGTCCGCGTCTCTTGTTGCACAATTTTCCACCATTACTTTTTTGATCCATAGGATCACAATAACGAATTTATTTATAGTTTCGTATAAATAAAAAATTCTATTTGGTTATTTCTTTCTGGAGCCTTATGCCTTTTTTCAAAAAGACAGCGAGTGTTTGATAGAAGATTATCTAAATGTAGTGTATAGCAGTATATTTATAAATATGTTTTTTAAAATATTTTTTTATATTTTTTATGTTTTTAATATTTCGATGTCAAAATTTGCATTTGTAACACTCGAGGTTTTATAGATGTTTTTTGATTTTTAAAAAAAATAATAAAGTTAAATTAAAAATACTATCATATGAGGTTTGCTATGGCGATTACAAGGATGAAATAAACTAAAATATAATTTTTTTGTATATTTTTCGTTGAAAGGTTTGAAAAAAATAAATATTGCATTGGTTTACATATAACAATATTTTTTAAAAATAGTTTATTCAAGAAAAAAACAAAGAATTCTTATAGAATGCCAATAATAGGTTGAATTATCAAAATTTTTATGTTTTAAATCAGCATATAAATTGAAATATTAAATTTTATAAAATCAAAACATTATATAATTTAAAAAAAATCAATATATAAAATTTGTAAAAGGAAATTGAATTAAGTTGAATTTATTATGAAAACAGTCTTTTGTTTATTAAATAAAGTAAGCATGAAATTTATTATGTTTTAAAAACTAAATTTAAGTAGTTAAAATATTGAAGTTATTGGATTATTATTGAATTTTAGCATTAAAAATATTAAGTGCATTAAAGTTTTTCTCTTGTTATTTGGGAATTTTTGAATTAACAGGGTTTAAAAATATTTTTTTTGTTTTCTTCAAAAGTTCTGTACGTTTTTATTTTCATATTCAAGCGACATTTTCACGATTAAAAACAATTTGGAATGTTTATAATAGATTAATACCACAAAGTTTTGAAATTAATTTAGTGGAAAACATGTAAATATAGAGTGGAACATTTAATTTAAAACTAAATAACGTTGATCGTTTTTATCGTGGTTAGTGGCTCGGCCTGAAACTCTGATTTTTTTTTATTATTTTTTCAAATTAATTAACGGTATAATAGGTGTTGGAAATTTATATCTTTGTTTTACTAATAATATTATGTTTAAAACTTTTTTACCGTTTTTTTTACGTTCGATCAAGATAAAAATTTCTTGATATATTTTTATTCCGCGAAACGTATTTATATTATTATGCGAACATTTTGGTATAACAAACAGACAAGAATTATTAAACAAACGATATAAAAATCTTGGTTATATGAAATTAAGTCAAAAACTATATTCCAATAGAACTTATTTCATTTTATAATTATTTCAAAAAAATTAAATTAAATATAATCTTTCTTCTTATAATGAAAATGAATTTTTTAGATATTTTGATATTTTGATATTTTGTATTTTTGAGATTAAAAATTTTGATGATATTATTTAAGTAAGCTGTAATTTTGATGGAATACATGGAATAATACACAAAGAGCAATCATTTAACTATTATTTAAGAACATCACAAGCTTATATTTGAGAATTAGCGACTTATCATCATATTATATCTATTTATGAAGTTATGTTGAATTATTTATAAAACGTAAAAACATTAGTTGTGAAAAAAGCTAAATAGAATATTTTAGTATTTTATAATTTTATTTGAGAATACGTTTTTTATTGATTTTTAAAAAAGAGAACTGAATTTTCTAACACATGAATTGAAAATAAAATTTAGAAAAAATACTTGTGCGTAAGAATACAAAAATATTTTTTTGGTTTTAATTTAAAAGAAAATTTTTTTTTAAAAAAAAACCAAATCCTATGAAGTCTTTTAAAAATTTTCAATGTATTTCCTTAAAATAAAAATTGGAAGAAGTCAATTTCTTTTTTGATTTGAGTTAATATTTAGTATCTAATATATCTAACAGTCATGTCTTTTTTATAATTTATTTGTGTATTAATTATCGATCATGTGTATCTTATATCAAATGCTTTTCATTTTTGGCTTTTACAAAAAAATTTAAAAATCATAAATTACTATAAACAAATTCTTCATTTATTTCGTTTTTTAAATGACAACGATTAGTTCATACGAGAGCAAACGCCAGTAAAATGAAAAGATTATCTTATTGAAAAAAGCAAACCACCAGTATTTAAATATGATTCTGATAGCAAAATGATAATTTTGTTATTTTTACAAATATAATTATCGTTCCTACAATTTTTTTTATTACTACTGCTGTATGCTACAGCATGTTTTTCTAATACGGCCAGCTGGAAGCTGTTTCTGTTTTAAATAGGAAAGGAAACTTTCTAAAAGAGAAATTTTCCATGAAATTCCGATATTATTTGAAAATTATATCTAAGTTCAATAATCTAGTCTCACGAAACTATAAAACTCTGATTGTAAACAAAGAAGTTATGCCCTTGATGAAAACCAATCTGGATAAGCATATTGATAGCCTAATTTTCAAACCATATCACTATTTAATTATTATATTCACTCTTTTATATTGCCGCAAAACATTAAAACACTTTACGGTATTATAGAAATTTCAATGATGGTTACGAATGTAAATATTAAATAAAGACTTTTTATGAAGATTGTACATATTAATTTCTTCCGAGCGTCTGCTCGGGTCTTTTTATAAAGCCTTGTCGATTTTTCTCTTTGTTCATCTTCCTTTTTCTTGTTAATGTCGCAGCTATTTATGTCTTCTTTCAATCCGAATTTTTCCGAATAGTTTTGCGTACTTTTTTGCTAAGAATCTGATTGGTCGATTCTTATCAATTTTGATTGCTCAACAATCATTCCAATCTCGTCGAAATATTGTGACACACAAGTTACGAAACACTATTATTTGAATTTTTATGCATACCTAATTTAAGAATACTATTTTAATTTTCTCTCTCTTTTTGATCTTCTTTTTTTCTTAAATATTTTTCTTATTTGGCCTTTTATTATTTCTTAAAGGTCAGATATGCAAAAAAATCAAAAATTGTTTATATTAGTTTTATTTTGACTAAAATTCATCCGTAGTTTTAAAGGAAATGTATATTGATAATATATTTAAAAATTTAAACTATATTTAGTAATTCAAAAATCTCATAACTATTTAAGTATATTTTTTAAAATAAGAATTTGTTAATTTATATCAAAGTTATTATTCTATTGAAACCTATTTTAGGTAGCAGATAGATTTAGGCATAATGATCAATTTATTAATTTATTTATTATGTATAAAAAAGATCTAAAATACCGTATTTGGCCTAAAATAAGTCTAGTTGCCGTGCTCGTATGTGTTTCATATGAGTGTGTTAAAAAAGAGAATATAAAGAAGAGCTGTATTAGTATTTATTATAGCTGTGACTTATTATATATTTATTTATTTTATTTTCAAAGTTTTGATTAGAATTTCTTCTAAAACTTTTCTCTTGTTAGATTTTCTTCTTAATTCACGATTTTTCACATTTAATACACGTTTTATTTAATGTATTATCAATTACTTTACATTCAAAAATCTATTTAAAATTGAAAAAATCTGATCATTTAATTTATTATTAAAAAGATTGAAAATTTTTGAATCTTGATTTTTTAAATGTTTTTTATATTTAATTAAGTTCTTAATTTATTTATTTGTTATTGTAATATGAAATTTTATTTTTCCAACTCTTGAGAAATCGCAGTGTTAGAATATATATTTTGATTATGATTTTCAATAGTATTATAGCAGTTCGCCTTCCTGTTTATTTTTGACCATGTAGATTAAAACAACACCTTTGTCGATAAAGGGTTAGTGAAACAAATAGTGGTTATTTGATAGTCCTTTATAGCTTCTGCTGGCTTCTTCATGAGTTTTACAACGCCAGTATATACATAAAAAAGTTATCGGGAAATTATAAGAACTATGGCAGCATACTAAACGTATCGCAGTAATGAAGGGGAGTCTAAAAAAAATCGGTAAGATACTAATCAAATTGTTGCATAAAAACACTCTTTCTCAAATATAAAAAAAAAAGCGGTATGATACACACGAATAATGTATCAGAAGAGAGGTTTACATAATCAATTGAACAAAAACAATCACTAAAGAAAAAACACAAGGGATTATATCAAAAAAATATAACGGCCATTAAACGTTTTTGCCTCTTTTTTAAATATATTTTTTCTCTGAATCTAATATAATCAACAATGCCACATTTTTCTTTATTGTTCTAGCTTTAAAAATGTTTTTTAATTTCCTTGTTTTTACAGTAAAATTTATGTTCTATTATTCATCTCGAATTTGTATTTTGTAATTATAAAGATTAAAAACCCATTTATGGTTTGTAAATAGATCACATTTTTGATTTCTTTAATTTTTATATTTTTTTTGTACCTTATTTCGAAATAAATTGATAAGTGGATAAAAGAAAAAATGATCATGTATTTTTTGCTAAACGATTGATTAATAATTTATTAAATTCAAACTTTAAAATTATAAAAATATAAAAACTCTGTTTCAGGAACAATATGAATAATGTTATGGTTTATTCAATTTAAACTCAAAAACAGTCGTTATGGTGCGCGTGTTAAGTTTATTATATAAGTTATGAATGTTTAAATTATTTTATAAAGGATAAAGAATGGTGTTGCTATAAGGATGTTTATTGATCGAGCCATTTCTGGCATTACAGTCACTGTTGAAGGTTCTTCGCATAATTCTCATGGGTCCTAAACCCTCACATATTTAAATAGTTCTCACGAATTTTATGTCGATCTATGATTGGCTTATCAGTTATGAGAACTGATCTTAAACGGAGAAATTTTATTGGATGTTTACTTTTTGTGAATTCGAGCCCCTCTCTAGAGCCATGCAACATGCTCAATACTATTGCACTAATTTTTAAAAATGATTCGATTGCATTATAATTGTATTAAAATGACATTGTATAGACACCTTCTTCAATTTAGCCAAATCAAAAATATAATGTTATGATTTTTAAGTTTTTTTGCTATTTTAACACTGTTTAGATGAAAATAATTTATATCCAAGCTATGTCTACGTATTTTTTTTCTTTTATAGTATATTTTAATATCTATTCATTTTTTGTTATTTGTAGATGTTTCAAGAAGAACAAAGGAAAATTCAAAAATGTTATGTGATATTTTAAATAATATTGAGCTAATAGAAACATAATCTAATAAAAACAAATTTAATAGTCTAAAATACAAAAATTTCACAAACTATTCAAACTTCGAAATATATTTTTGTTCATTAAAGCACGTTTTTCTTTAAATTATTTATTCTTTAATTTGTGCAAATATGCTTAATCGCTGTTGATGATAACCTTAATTATTTGTTGTAGAAGCTATGTATCGGTTTTACCAGTAAAAAAATTTGAGCTCTTGAATCTGATAAAATAGTTTATTTATGATAATCTATAAGAAATGAACAGGATAAAAACAATTTACAAAGTTAATGCTATGTTATTTCAATCATTAGAGAGAAATGCTTTTTCCATTAAATAAATATAATATAAATTTTACAATTTAATAATGTATAAAAGAATAAATAAAAATAAAGGAGATTTCTATTAAATAAAAAAAATATTTGATATTTATCGCAATGAATACTATTTTATTTATTTCGAAAGTTACAAAGTAAAACAATTTATATTGTCATTATTTGAATGTTTGTGCTTTATAAAGAAATTTAAAACATAGAAAATAGTCTTAAATGGTTTAACCTTCATTTTTATTTAAATTTTGCCTGATGTATTCATTTATTTGCTCTTTAAGTTTTGTTTCGTATACAATTTTGGTTTCGTCAATCGACTCCCTGTTAAATGGATCAATACAATCACCAATCATAATCATATCAAAAGTTGATTTATCAACAACTTTATTTGATGTTAGAAGCCTCACTGGGTTTTTCATAATCTCACAAGTTAGTGGATCAAAATAATCATCTGGTATTTCTTTTAATATATCTAGTTGATCCTGAGGTTTATTTTGCAATAAATACTCGCATTCGGATATTAGTTTTTCAAATTTCACAATTTCATCAAGCGATAGAAGCTTTTTCTCAGAACAAATACGAATTGCTCTATTAAAGAACTTGAGATTAAAATCACGTCCTTTTGTTAGAGCTTCAGTGTCATCAATCCTTATGTAAATTTTAATAAGACATTTAAGAATTTCTTTTGGTCTAAAATTATATTTTTCCATGTTTTTGATGGAAAAAGAAGTACATCTTGGACCAACTAAAAGTTTTAGATTATAGTTTAATGTATTTATTAGTAGCGATAAAGTTGCCGGATATTCAAACATCTTTTTATTTAGAATTATTATAGTAAGTATAATATCGAATGTTTCTGCTACAAATTTAAAGCCATAGTATGCATTATCTGAGGTTTTCTTGATTTCTAATTCTAAATTCGCAATTTCTGAACCTTCAGAATCATTTACTTCTTCCTCATGTTGACCATTTCTTTCCCGCAATAGATTTAAAGCGTAGCTAATTAAAGTTTCTTCTCTTGTCATATTCTGCGAATTCAAACTACTACTTTGTGTTTGAAGGGCATTGTTGGTATTTTCTTGTGATATAAGGGTAGATGGATTTCTAGTATTACCGCTTGTGATGTTATGTGGTTCCGACTGATATATATTATTGGTATCAGTTATAAAAGTACCTCTTTCGGATATTGGCCTAACAGTATTTTTCGAATCTTTTTTATTTTTTAATTCTTCTAACTTGGTGTTAAGTGTTTTTAATTTTATTATACAATCCAATGATAAGCTCAAAAGGCCTTCAAGATCCTGAATGACGGCACAAACGTATTTAATTCCCTCTTCTTTCATTTTTTTTATGTTTAGATTCTTGTCTTTTTTGATTATTCTATTAATTAAAAGACGTATTTTTTCCTTAGTTACTTCATCAGCTTTTCTGCTCTTATCATAAATTTTACATAGTGACAAAAAATGTTCTTTAGTCAAAGATAATTGCTCATCTACGATAATTTCAAGCAGCCTTTGATTGTTATGAATATTGTTATCTGTTTTTATCATCTTTAATATTAAAGTCAACGTATTTGCTGGTAATGTATGAATGAAAAATTTTATTGATATTTTTGTATATTCAATAATAGATTCATAATACTCAGGTGAAAAAAAGAATTTTTCTTTGCAATTTTCCTCTTCAAAATCTGAACGTTCGTTGATGAAACTTTCGGGTTTCGCTAAATTATATTCAACCGCGTTATTTCCCACAGAAAAATTATCGCCAATATCGTTTTGGGTGTTATCTTTTTTATTTTTTTTATTATAATTATTCTCTAGGTGTTCTCCATCTTCAGAGGAATCAACTTTAGATGCTAATACGACAGCAAAGTTAAAAAAGTCTATTTTATCTTTAAAAATAGCGCCTAAAAATAAAACACATTGTGCATTTAACAATGAATCTGTGAGTTTTTTAAATCTCTCCTCCTCTCGATAAGATCTTATATTCAAGTATTCATATAGTTCCATAACCTTTGACCAGCCCAAATTAAAATATAATATATTATAAGTAAAAACCGTTGTAACAAGCTCGTTAAATTCTTTGTTAACTTGGTATGTATTCATATCACCAGGTATTTTTATTTTCAGATTTTCTATTTTGCTTTCGACTTGTGATAAATTGCTTTCTGATGTTTTTGCTTCCGAAACAGAATCTGCTGCTGATGTAATTTTATTAAAATAACCGATATCTATTTTATCATACAGGCGATTCTGTACTATTTTTTCACAAAACAGATCAATTACATTGCTGAAATTAACGAAAAATCCATCACTCGCACATTCTTTCCTTGAAAACATAATTTTACGACGATTGAGGTTATCGATGTAACATTTTCGTATATAACCAAGAAAAAAGGTTTTACATTTTTGACGTTTAGATACGAGATTCAAAATAATACCATAAAGTGTTTTTGCTAGTAAAAACATCTCCCTATATATTGCATCAACATATCCCCTGAGTTTAGTTTGGGGGACATCAAAAAACATGTGTGAATAACTCGCATTATTTCGATATACAAATGGCTCGAGCGCACCTTCCAAAAAAAAAGGCAGCATTGAATCTTGCAAATATGCACGATATGGTTTGATAAATCTATTAACATAATCCAATATATCTTTTGTCTCACTATCTAAAAAATTTGTATCTTTTGTATATGAAAAAATAGAACTTGATTCTTTGTTAAAATTTAACACTTGATTTCTAATGTCTAAATTCGCGGTGATATTTCTTTCTGTGTTTGAATTGATTTCAAGATTTCCTTCTAAAACGAATTCTTTTTTATTATTTATTTCGTTGCTATTGATTATATGTTGATTAGAATATGATTTTTGTTGTGTTTGATCCTCGTCTTGTATCTCTAATCCATTTAAATAGTGAATATTAGGTCTTAATCCATATTTTTCTGTGACAAGGCCCCAATAAAGTGGTTTTTCTAGTTCTTTTTGAACACATGGTAAGCTTAATAAAAACTTAAGTCCGCTGAAATTCAAGTTTTCGACATCCGTCCTAGACATTGAAAAACCAATTTCATAAATTGAATACATAAGTACTTTTAACATTCCGGGTATCTTACTCAATTCTGTGATACAATCAATATTTTTTTCGTAATCTTCATTTAATGGATCGTTTATAAGATTGACTATTTCCTTTGGATCGTTCGGAAAAAGTCCTATTTCCTCTGTGAGTGAGAGAAGTATATATTTCAAAATAAACTCGCGAAATTTGTTTGGATATGAACGTGAATAATTCTTTATAAGATAAACAGATATATTGCTACTCACAGGTGGATTAAGTAAAATTTCCATAAAATAGTCATCGAGTCTTCCATCTGATAAATCATCTGGGATTTTTAACATTTTAAGGGCTAAACAAACAAGACAATTTATATTTTAAATATGGCAACTAAAATCTAAATGACTATAAGAGAAATTTAATCTAATTATCAAATTATTGAAAAGGTTTTTTATTTTAGAGTATTTTTTAAAAACGTTGTTGACATTGTCAAACTATTTAATTTTCGTAAATTCTATTATCCATATTATTTGTACATATGCTAGAAGATGTAATTAAGCATTATAATGAATTTTCTCGGCCGATATAAACCATTCAATAATAAATTTATACTAGATACATGTTAATACATTTGTGTTCACATTAAATGTACATTCATAATATATTTCTAAATCAAATTCACACAAATTACAAAATGAATACAATACAAAGTTTAGTAAAAATAAAAAATTTTTGTTATTTATATGTAGTGATCAAGATAATGAGATTTATATCTCATATAATTCAAATAAACATTCATGGTTTTTAATTTATTTATTAATTATTCGCCTTGACCTTGAATAATAAAATATGAGTATTTATACTCATTGAAACTAAAATGAAACTTATGTTTAAAATTAATATTATTATTATTATAATTAATCAACCTAAACTAATCATCTTAATTTAATTGATTATTTATCGATTTAATATCAGAATCAATTAAATTAAATACATTGTGAATCAATTAGATAAATATGTTTATTAATTATGTTTCACGATATTATATTATTTTAGATGGTTTACGCGAAATACTTATGTGTTAATTTTCATATATATATTAAAAAAATTTTAAATTTTCACATTATTTCATTTTCTAATCCCAAAGCTAATATCACAATCATATTAACACTTATTAAATTAATGACTGTAATTCTCAATATTTCATTATATTTTAAAAATATAATTAACAGACTACAATAAACAATCTGGATAATAGTAATTTTTTATGTTAACATCTTAAGTAGTATAGCAAAAAAAGTGTTAGTTTTCCCAAATTGTTTGCTTTTTGATTTATAATCAGTTTCAATATAATTTAGCTGATTTAAAACATTTAAGGTCATTACCAAAAAAAATCAATTAAAATATCATCCCTCAATATAAAGGTATTTTAATTTTGATTAATTTAATGAAAGACAATAATCTGTACATCTCAAATAATTTTATTGAATATAATAATAATTTATAAAAAAGAAAAAAATGCGCCTGTGATATAAATATCACATATAAGTTAATAATAGAATAGTTGTTTGTTAAATTATAATTTAATATATTTAAAATTAATCTTCTTGAATATGAATAAAATATTTTAGTAATTTAGAATATTAGTAATTTAGTTTTTGTAAAATAAAAAGAATTAATATTAGAATTTTCTAATTTTTAATTAATGATTTTTTAGAGATAATAAAGATATCAAAAAACTATTTAAAATATAGAAAAAAAAGAAGAATAATAAAAATACTTAATAATTTTTTAATATAAGAAATAGTTGTAATAATAGCTTAGATAAAAATATTAGTAGTAATATTAATATTTGTAGTAATGAAGAATCATTATTTAAATAAATATTATATTTAAAACAAATAATTATTTTAGAATATTATTCATAATCTACTACAATTCCTTCTTACAGGACAGCGCCAAACATCTAATTCAAAAATATGTACATCATTTAATTGTATTAAATCAAAAATGGTTATCTGATTATCTTCGAAAAACACTTAGGAGATACTAATGCAATCAAATGCGATTCACACATTTGAGCTCTGTAAATTTATCGCACATAAAAAAATGATTTATAAAAAATTGCTTTAACACAATAAAAAGTATGATTTAAAATTTCAATCTAAGAATATTTTAATGAATTAATAAAATTAAAATTATTTTTATATTTTTTTGCACCACTAGGATATTTTGAATAAGAATCGCTTTTAATAGTTTTGACGCATTTTTAGAAGCAACTTAATATGTTTATCGACCCTTCAATAAAATAACATACTGAAAAAAATATAAGTAAATTTTATGATGCTCTTAAAATGATGGTTTTGACTCAATTTTATGTCGGAAATTAGATAATTCTAAACACATACCAATCTATCGGTCGTGATAAGTTCAAATTTACTGAATAGTAATTCTTAAGTCAATTTTTATATTACTATATACATATTTTTAAGTGTTAATTTATAAAATACGTGTTTTTCGTAAAATGATTATTTTTTCAGTATAGATTAACAAAAAAATTTATCTGTTAACAGCTCCCCCTAGTGCGCTGTGTGTTGTCACAAAGGAAACTTTAATAGGAGATAAAACGCTGTTTAACTCATGTATTTATTTTAAATAATAAAAATATATGATGAATACTGCCAGACTTGATAATTGGTGCTGTTTATATTTATTTGGTTTCTAAAACAGTCTACAATGCACACTGTGCTCCTTTCTAAGGCTGGCTTTTTTCTCTGGGTTCTTTTTAAATTGTTGAAATAAACATTATATGAAGAATACAGAGTAAAATATTCTGGTGCTAACGATCTTGTTAGTTCACAATTATGAGGCTTGCTTTGGAAGAGCAGAATTAATAAAAAATAAATCTTGAAATTAATTTCACTTGTTTTTTTTAAAAAAATGAAATATATTTAAAGGTTTCGAACGACCCCGGACAATAACAATGATTAGAAGAACGAACCGATTACCAGCGATAAAAACAATTCTCGTTGAAGAAACATTTTAAACAATAAAAAAAGCATATTTATCTTTATTTATATGATAATTTTATTCCAAATTCTTACTCCAACAACATGTCTAAGGTAAATCATGTATATGGTTTTCATTGTTTGCAAGAAAAAAATTGCAAGAGGTATCAAAAAATCATCAGAACCCTTTAATATAATTGTCTTTTAAAAATATAATTATTAGTTAAAATTATAAATCACGTAGAACTAAAAGTATCTCATGTATATTTTTACAGTTTAACATAAATTTGTAGAAAAATTAATGGATTAAAAAAATATTATTTAGTTTTGTATTCTATAGCATTCATGGTACGAAAAATTGGCTTATTGAACTTTAGAAATTTTAAATAATAGCGATATTAGTATTATACATACAAAAAAATTGCCTTTACTTAGTATCTGTAACGACCGATAGTTAGCAACTGAAATGCAATGATATGCAGTAATCCTTATTGTGAAAATAAATAGACTTTAAATTTTTTTATGTATAAAGGTATTGTTACCTGTGTAGCTTTCTTTAAATTTATCTATCTTTTTTAATAAAGGTTTTTTCCTTTTATATTTCCAGAATAAGTAAACATGAAAAAATTGGTATAAATTGAATTAATATTTATTGAACAATTAGCCGAGTGTCTGGAGGGATGGTTCTTACCCTGTTGTCAACAGTTATCGTCTCTTATTGCCGCCTCCTCTGGATCGTTGTTATTTCCTTGGGGTCTTCTCCTAGTTTCCTTTTATACTGGATTTTTTCTAAAACCCCTGTTTTGTTCTTTTCGTCATTTCTGTTTCGACTAAAGAACAAACCAGAATTTTTTCCTGGTAACACTTCTTTTTGTGGAGTCGACAGGCCGTTAATTACCACAGTATTTTTTGATTAAAGGTCTATTTGAATCAATTTTATAATTTCAATAATTCATAATTTTTTCATTGTCATGATATCATCTGTTGTATCGTGCCATAAAGCAAACATGGCGAAATAGCCATATTTATTAATTTTGTATTGTCTATTCCGACAATTGGTATTATACAAACAATTGAGATGTTTATTTACTGATTCCAAAAACTTATTGAATTTGTATCAGTTTGGTGTTATCAATATTTCTAATAGATGAAATATTATAAAAACTAAAATGTTTGGTATTAATTTTTTTATTAAAAATCTTTTAAAAATAAAAAAATATTATTTTTATATGAAACATAAATTATATGTATCATTATATTTAAATCATAAATTATTATAAGTTTAATATCGATTAAGATTTTAAAATATAGAAATTAGAAAATAAAAAAGTCAAAGAGCTGAATTATACCTATCTTTGTTTAATGATTCGATACTTTTTAAGAAATTTCGTATCATTCGTTCCACACAGTATATATTTTGAATCTAAAAAATTAAGATTCTTGAAGGGTATTTTGTTTTATATCCAAATTTCACTTATTTTTGTTAATTTCATGTATAAAAAAATCCATTATTTTGACCGTCATTTTTTTCGTGTATAGACTATAAGAATTAATGCTGGAAATAACAATATAACCAGATTAGACCTAAAGAATCAAAACTTATTCACTGAAGACCTGTGGCAACTATTAAATGTTCGCCCTTTTTTCCAATTTTATTTCATTTGATGTCTGTAAAAAAATCTTTTAAAAGCACTTTTTATAAGCTCTAATTTTGTATTTTATTAATTTTAGCTTGTTTATGCAAATTAAGATGTTTTTTCACTAAAAAAATTTCATTCCTTCTGATTTCATAATGCTATTTATTTTTAAATTTTTGTTTTTTCACCCTTTACGATTTCCATATTATTAGACCTATTGATCAATTTAATAAGATTTTATTAAGTATTCTAGTGCATTGATATAATTATGTGGTGAAAAATATAGTTAATATGAGAAAATGTTTTATGTGCTTTTTATATCGATAATTTTTTCTTTTATAATATTTATAGAATATAGATAATGACAAAATTATAAACGCTTACTAATGATTATGCTGTTTTGTTAGCTTAGATAAAATTAAAAGGGTGCTAAAATGCAAAAATAACGCAATTATTTGCTAGTAATTTCCTTTTATGTATTTTGAATCAAGTTTCAATTATAATATACAAAATTTAATATTTTTTGCTGTTTAAAAATATCATACTCTAATCTTTAAAAGATAGAAGCATTTATTTATGCTCAAAACATATTTTTATGGGAAAATTAAAGTAAAATTATCTTTACATATTTATTGTTGATTAAAAGTATGCTCGTTCGCATTTGTGTATAAATATCAGGAAAACTGTTTAATAAGAATTCTTAAAGTTTAAAATAATCTGTATAAATACTAAATTCCCAAGTTAAAAAAACCTTTTCAATTTTTTATATTTTTTGTTACTTTCACGACATTTTTATCAATAAAACATGATATGATTATATTGAAAGTTTGATTAGACTAAATATGAACCTTTCTATATTCGTAAAACATATTTATATGATAAAAGCAACATTAAAAAAATTGTATTTGTATATTAGATCCTTTAAAAATCTAAATTTATTGTAAAATTTACTTTTATAAAATAATAATTATGAAACCTTATCAATTTAGAAATTTATATATCAAATCTTTTACCTTTCTCATTTAATAGATAGATTTAAAAAAAATTTACGCGAATATAAAATTACTAAATAAAAATAATTTATATGAAAAATTAGAATTTAAAAATTTTATTACGAGGACGAATTCCAATAACTATTCATAAAAAGTGCAAATTATTGTGATCAAAAGAATAATATAGCCAATTCATTAAAAATTATATTATAGTTTGAGATGTAAGCATATTTTTTTGTTGGGAAAACAACAAAATATATTATTTAAATTTTTGAAAATTAAATGTGAATACGTTGAACACGCATTATCAAAAAAAAGACAAAAAAAGATAAAACTTAAAACTCATTTAAAATATTAACAAATATTTTGATTTAATCTAATGCTATTTTTATTTCTATTAAAAATATAAAAATATATAAATTCAAGAAAACAAGATATAAAGATAAATATATTGTTTAGATATACTAAAAAACTCTGTACTATGCCTTATTATTTTTGGGTGGTGTAAAATTTATTATTTTAAACTTATGATAGAAAAGTATCAATATATTTTAATTCAAAAATAGAAATTAAATTATTTGGATAGTTACAAATTGACCTTACATTTAAAATTTATTTATGAGTGTAAATTTTGATTGTTATTGGTTATTCTTTTAAGCACTAAAATATCATAAAAAACATTCTGTTCATTTATTAATATTTGAAACGATTTTGTATAACATATTTCTATTTTATAAGCGTCAGAGCAAAAATAGATTGATTGCGATGTATTGAAATTGATGAATGATTATCCTATGGAGATGAATAGTACCATTTGTTCTTCTAAATTTTAATTTAATGTGTAATATCAATAATGATCTTTTTTTTATTTTTTTAATGATAATTGAAAGATAAAAAGTTGAATACCCAAAAATGAATTTGCATGATAGCTGGTAAGATCAAAATCAAAAAGCTCCCATTTTAACAATTAATTTGATTTTTGTGTATTTTGATTTTTATGATTTATATAATGAGATAAAATTTTATTGCCAAAAAAGTTTAAGTGTAAAATTACAATGAAAAGATAAATTCTTTGCATTTGGTAAAAAAACTAATAAACCTTCTATATTACGCATTTTATGAATTCTTTAAAATACATTATGCACGTCTATTTGCTGATATTTATGTTTTCAATGTTGATAAGCAGTGAACATATATTGTTCATTGCCGCATAAAATTTTAAATAAAATTTTAAATTATATTTATCCTTTGCATTCACAAAATTTCTGAAATTTCTGAAATGATTCTTATTTTTGCTTTTTTAATAGATAGAAGTTATTCAAGTAATTTTATTAATTTCAACAAAATCCGTGTGGTGTTTTATTTACATTTTTGGATTTAATAATCAATCTAACAGAATATTTTACCAAGTTTATTTTTTTTACTTAGTTTTACCAGTCTTGAAAATATAAAATATATTATCTGTTAATCAACAAAATATAATTTGAAATCATTATGTTGGATATTATAGTATTATATGCTGAACTAGAAATTTTTCTTATTTAAGTGAAAAACAACCTTTTCATTTATTAAAAATAATCTAAATGTTTTTATACTACAAATAAAGTTTTATTCTCGAAAATTCTGTAAAAGATAAAAAGAAATTGTTTCATAAATGGGACTTCAAAAATATATATTCAATATTTCATGCTGTAAGGATTCGCTAACATATATCAATGTAAACTATAAGTTCATTTTTTATTTTTCAAAAAAAAAATACTTGAGTCTGCAATAAAATGATAAAAATCGTAAATTTTAAAATATAAAAGTACATTTAGATAGAAGCTTGTAATCATTTTATATGCTTTTTACCATATTAATTTTTAATCGCAAAATATATAAAAGTTTAAATGACATTGAAGCAAAAATTTACAAATGTAACGAATTTTTTTACATTTGATTTAATAAAAATTAGTTATGGATTTGGCTAAAGGATTAATGAGATATTATAATTTAATAAAACATTTAAAAATTATATAAATTAGATTTAAACGATTTAAATCTATTGCATTCACCATACAAAGCAATTATTATAAATTGTAAAAAAAACCTGTTTACCTTGAAAAAAATATTTATGCAAACTAAAAAAATTAAAAAAATTTTTATTTAAAATAATATAAAAATTTTATTCTACGGGTTTTTTACGCCACAAAAAAAAATTTTTTTATGTATGAAATATACTTTAAGTAAGATATTTCTATTTTTGTTAAAAAATTTAAATCCATATTATTATTCACGTTTTTGTAAATTGTTAAAAATTGATGTTTGTTTTATCCAAACCTTATTATTAGTCGAAATTTTTAAGTCAATAGAGGAAAAGCATGTTTGAAATTCTAAAAATAAATATTTGTTGGGGTCTGTAAGGTGTTCTTCATTATTTGAATGTTGTATCTAGTTTTTAATTTTTTGAAAATTTAAAAGCCAGAATGATTCCATTTACTTTAATTTCTACATTTTTTAATGTTTTTATATACAAATCACGGCAAAAAAAATAACTTTATATGTGCTTTTATTGTAAGTTTGGGATTGAAAGGAAAAATTTTCATTTAAATTTTTTCACGTGAATTGTTTAAAAATAATTATATCTTTAAATATATATTATCTTGGTATATTGTAAAAGAAAATGTTTCTACAAGCAGGAAGAATTGAATATGCATAAATTTGCTATAAAATTGTAAAAAAATTTAGATTATCAAATAGCTTAAAATAATTCGCATAAAAAAAAGATTAATCAGAACTTTATTTGTGTCAACATCAACATTTAACATAAACAAATAATTTTTATGAATATATTTGAGAATTTGTTATCATACACTCTTCGTAAAATTGGTTAAATCATAAATCAAGCACATAATGATATAAAAAAACCAAAGGTATTTATATAAAAGTCAAATTTATATATGTTTTATAAATAACATTTTTGATAAGTTTATTTGTATTTGTTTTTTAAATTATTGTATATAGTGCCATTAGGGCATTTTTACACGAAAAATAAAAGCAAATCATTACAGATGTCTTTTTTTACAAAGCGGTGTGCTAATTTTAGAAATTTGGCGCTGTTTTGAGAAGAAAAGTATTTTTGCAAAAGTATATATATAGAATAAAGGAATGATAAAGACGACATTTTGCCAACAATTATATATAGTGTTTTTATATTATATTAATTTTGGTTATATTTTGTTTATTTATGTTTTACATATCCTTAAATTTTAAATATAAAACTTTAATTTTATTTTTAGCACCAAACATTCATATAAGAATACAATTTTATGTTTTTTGTCATGAATATTAAAAGTTTAACAGAGCAAAATGATTTTTTTATATATGTTTTTTTTTCATGTAAATATATAAAAATATATATCTGTAAATATTATGAATTCAATGGTTAAAAAACGATTTTAGCTTTAAAAGTTTCTAAAGATAAAAATATTTACATTATGAGGCTTTTTAGCTACAAAAATGTTCATTTTCACGTATTTAACTCTTTTTAAATAAAAAATCTTCATTGGTATTATAATAATACATAAACAATTTAAATAGATGATAATTGTGACAAAAAAATATCATGCGAAGTTGATAATTGCAAATTGCAGAAAACATATGTTTTTGTTTCCAGCTTTTTTATGTGGATGTAAAAGGTTTTTTCTTTAATTTTTTCATAGAAAATCTTGTTAATTACAACTGGAATGATAAAAAGTGTAATTTTTTATATACAATTTACATTATTTATCATAAAAATTTACTAACATTATAAAGAATTAATTTATAAAAATTTTTTCCATATATATTATTAATAGGCTCGATATTTTTGAAATTTTTTTACATTATAGTTATGGACAGTTCGGTATGTACCCTTGGATGATATAAGGTAACATTATTTGGAGCTCTAATTTTATTCTTATGTTATTAAAAATACATTCAGATGTGCATTATATATAACTTTGTAATAAAAAACTGTCTTAAATTTTGTTTTGATTTGTTTTTGTATTCTGAATTATTTTTTATATTTTTTATACTAAGTTTGTAATAATATAATTGTTTTTGATACCCATAAATTGACAATTTTAAAATTATAAAAGAGTACATATCATACCAGGGATACATAAATATTTATATATATGTATATCGGTGTATTGAATATATTTAAACAATCTGGTTAATTTTTTTTAATTAGAAAAGTAGCATTCTGCGATTTTATTGTCTAAAATTGTTTTTTTTTCATATAAAAATGAACTATACTTTATGTTTAGAAAAATAAAGCTGCATCATATTTCAAAAATTAAAATGAAAATAGTTAAGCTAAATTTGATTCTAATATAATGTTATACGATGTATATGTCCAGAGATGACATTTAATTTGATCGTTAAAGTTGTTATTGGAAATCACATGCAATAATTATTGATTTTTTATGATAGTTTGGAAGTTAAGTGGTTATATTTATTAAAAATATTAGTTAAACATGTGCCTTTCTTTGGCATTCTGTGATTTTAAATATTACAAAATAAAATATAATCACGGTGAAAAAATGGTCAGTTGCAAGATTTACATCTGTAAATTATTTGTTGACAGTACTATTGTTAGTTAATTTTGTAAAAAAATCTTAAGATCACAAAATATCGCTACCTCTTGACTTTATATATAAAATCAAATAAAATATTGATATGAAAAAACTCCAAATAAAAGAATATTAATCTACGAGTAAATATTATCAATTTTTTTCATCAATCTGATTCTTAGATATTTTATTAAAAAGTCTCGAATATTTTTGGTTGTAAATAACCTAGATTCCATTAACATTTAACGCAAAAATGTATAATTTCAAGGAACAGATTATAATCTTTCAAAAAAGGTATTCTTTTAGGAATTAATATGTAGTTAAATTCAGGATTTTTTGTTGAACTCTTTTTTGACAAAACCATAATTCGATTTTTATTTTTTTCAATGTGAATTATTTTTTTAATCGAATATTTTTTTTCTTAATATACTATAGAATTCAAGGGTGTCTAAATCTGCTTAATATATCCTGTGAAAAAATGGATAATAATTTCAGTAATAATACACAGAAAAAAACAGCGAGTCATTATTTTTTTTAGAAGTAACATAAAAAAATATTTACTAAAGAAAATTGCATGGTTTTAAAGAATTTTACACCAAAAAATTTATAATCATTATTTAATATAATTTAAAAATGCAAAAATATTTATTAATTATAAAAAATTGTTATTTCAATATACTATTACATATTGTGCTGTTAAGATACAAAAATTAATAAACAACGAAAAAGAGTTTTTGTGATTATTCAATAAAATGTCATTAATACATGTAAATTTACGCATAAAAAAATCAACGTTTTGATAATAGATAAATCTACAAATAAATATATAGAAATAAGCAAAATTATGAAAATTTATAGCAATATAAGCATTTTGATTTTATATTGAAATAAAAAAGCGTTTTTTTATAAATTTAAAGTTTATTTAGTTTTTTTATTAAATCTACTAATTTGTTTGTAATAAAACCTTTTATTAGATTATGCTTTTATTTTCGAAAGTTTTTCCACTTGATTGACTATTTGAAATATCAATTGTATAATTTTTTTATTAAAAAGATAAACACCTCTATTCGAGGATAAAAATATCAATTACATTTTAACTTGTTGTAAAGAACAACGCATCATAAAATTGAAGAAAAAAAAAGATTATACATTTTAGAAATGTATTTATACCCATCGATTGCAAGCAAGAAAAACATTTCTTCTATAAAAAAAATTGAAAATTTTATCATAAACAAAAATAAGTAGACAACTCAAACATTAATAAATTATCATATTAATTTTTCATAGAAATTCTATTTTTCATAAATAAATCTGATAAAAATAAATACATACTTAATTTTTGTATAAATTTAGTTGGAAAAACTCACTTTAAGAGTACATTTTTCAATCCACACAGTTTAAAATGGTGTTTAAAACATTATTTTAAATTTTTAGTTAACTATTAATTTTTTATAAGTGTATATTTAAATTGTAAAACATCTGGAAAATATTTTTGACCTTGTATTTTGCAAATAAAATATATTTTAGAAATAACAAGGATAAATAGATGATAAAAATGTTTGTATAAATTTAAAATGAATTATAAATAGATATATTATATTCATATATTCTTATGAATACCCATAATTAACGAAAGGTATAATATTATGATGTAATAAATGTAAAAAATAAATATATCTGTCCTAAAATCTTTTTTAATATATGAAACATAAACTTCTTTACATTATTATACGTCTATAAAAAATAATTTGCTGATAAAGATGTGTGTTATTTTATTTTTTTTAATTGTGGAAGTAGAAAATTTTTTTTTAATTTTCTTACGTTCCGCATTAAATAGAATTTTATTCAAACATTCAAATAAAAATTTTTATTTAATAACATGTGTCAATTTTTGCAAAAAAAATGAAATTTATTTTCAGTTTTGTGAATTTAAATATTAATTTGCATCTTAAATGTTTTTATATAATTTTCTTTAACTTTTTTTGTAACACTTTGTAAATGCAGTAAAATTTAGAAAAACAATCAATAAAGATATGTTTTCTTGATTTTTTAAACCAATTAAAATGCTTTATATAATTAGAATGCCTTTTGCCCAGTAATCTCCTTTTAATATCAATAATGACAAAAATCAATTTTCAAAATTTTTTTTCATATTAAGAGCATATATTGGTGTTTAATTTAAACCTGATGTACTGTTTTTTGTTTATTTTCCTATGAATTTTAAAAATATATAAAATTTTACATTCAAAAATTGTAACATTTTTAATACATTAAAAATGCTCATGAATATTTATATTTTTATGTATACAAATTGACTGTATCAGTCTATAAAAATGTTCTTTTTGGGAAAATGTAACCTAAAACATATTGAAATTACATTTTTCTTTGGATAAACTATTCAATTAGAAATATAAAATAAAATATTTACATTTACATGATAATTGATAAAAATTTTATCGTAAAAATATTCTTATGTAATGTATTATTTTCAATTTTATTCAACACTTCACCATTAAGTTTTAATGATCTATATAGTTTTATGAATTTTTTATTACATTATATCCTTGGGATAAAAAAAATATAAAAAGTTAATTTATAAAAATTTCGATCTTTTATTATTCATAAAATCAAGTACTTCAATTGAATCAAAATAAAAAAATTCCAATCTGATGAGCTTTTTATGTATCTTCATATTCTAACCAAAACCTTTAATGTGAGATGAATAATATTTTTATTTTGTAAAAATATGAAACCCTCTGGAACTTGATTGAAAATTTATCTAAGGTATATATCACGCTTTTCAATTCAATTTAGTTGTTATTCTGCATTACAGATAATTTTGTTATGGTTAAAAAAATAAATTCTATATTAAAAACATTGATAAATCAATTATTTTTAGTAATATATTTATGGATAATGATAGATATTTTATACATGTCATATTAAATATTGAGAAATACTATATTAACACGAATTACAGTAAAATATATTTAAATTAAAAAACCAAAACTTGATTTAATATTTCAACTATTATTTTTTGTAATTTTGAAAAATCATAGTATTATATATTTCTTCGGTCAAATTAAAAACACCATAAAATGACGTTAATATAACTGAAATTTCCTATTCACTATAGATATATTGTTTTTGAAATCACAGCGTTATTCATGTTTATGGGTCGTTATATTGTAAGTTGGTGTGTGTTTGCGCACTGTCTGAAGATTTTTAGGAAAGAGATATTAATTTTTTCTAGTCTTATTTATTTTCGGTCTAAAAGCTATTATGGTTATATTAAAAACAATGTATTAAAATTTAAAGCAACTCATCAAACGTGTTTACAACTATAGAATAAATAAAAAAGCATGATAACAAATTATAATCTTTTTTAGATTTTATAAATGAAACGAGATAACAATATAAAACAAACCAATTCAAAATAAACTGTTCTTTACATTTTAATGCTATTATTTACAAAAATTGTATTAATGTTGCAAGAAATTATAGATGATTTTTTTATACATGTGTTTATATAGCATATTGTTTACATAGAAGTATATATTTGAATATGTGTATATAAGTTTTTATGTTGCAAATATGTATTTTTTCAGTTTTAAGATTTTTAGGTTGAATTAGTGTCGCATTTTAATTAGAAGATCTTTAAACAATTTTATAGAAAAAATATAAAAAATGTTTGATAATTTTATCTTTTAAATTGATTGGACTAATTTTATTTTAGTATAATGCCTCATAACATGTTTTTTTTCTTATTTTTTAAGGAAATATAGCTCTGTTAGTACATATAAATTATATTTATTCTAATAAAGATTCTTTTTTCATGATAAAAAAGATTATTAAAAAAATAGTATTGCTGAAAATATTTTTATGGCATTAAAAAGATAACTTATCAAAAAAAACATTAAAAATATTTAATATATCCAATTATTTAAAGTTATTGAGAAGCGTATACTATTTTATCTGTTAACATGCTTTCCGCGATTTAAAAATATTTCAAAACAAAGGTGTATAAATTGTTATAATGTGACTAATTATAGTGCTAAGTTTAAAATATACCATAATGGCGCAAAATAGGAGAAAGAATGTGCACAATAAAAATTTTAGATTTATTCAAGAACCTCTTAAAAAAATAATACTTTATAAGAAATATTTTTAATTTTATAAAGTATAAATTAAATGTATCTTAAAATACGATTAAATATATATTTTTTCATTATACTAAGGCATAATTAGTTTTTATATACATTTTTCTTTGATAGATAGTTAAAAATATTTTACAAAAAATTTAATCAAGATAAACTGTATCATATTTAAATATTTGAAGTCAAAATTTTACCTTACTAGAAATCAAACTGTTTATTTGAATAGCTGTTGGTTTGACCATAAATGAATTTATTTGTTATTATCATATAACAAATTATTTGGTAAAATAAAGTTTTATTTGTACAACTTTTTACGATTTTTAAAAATTTCTAAATATATTGGTATACTTAAAAATTTGATTTTTCTAATAAAATAATTTTGTATCATTGGTATGATAAGAAAAGATCAACACATAAATAAATATTTGGTTCCAAGAAATCAAAGTATTTGATTTCTTGATTGTTTATTTATAGATATTTGTCTATAAATAAACAAATAGCACAAATAAACATGTTCCAAAAAGAATTGAATATTTTGTTTTCTATTAGGCAGGATGGCACATCCAACAATAACATTTAAAAATTATGTTTTTCTTGCTGATGCGATTGCCTGTGCACTGTTTGTTTGTAAACAGTAAATATAAAATAACCAATGATAATATGAATTTTTTTTATATAAATAATGTTATTTAAAACAGCAAAAAAACATTCTATGTGAAAACTTGTAGAAAATAATTTAAAATTTCTAAAAATGTTAGAATACACGCATTTAAAATATAAAGAAGCGTTCAAAGCAATTCCAAGATTGTTTTAATAAAATTGTTCAATGACAGCATTATTCGTGCAGGTATTAATAAAAATATCTCTTTAATATTAATTATAGTCAAAAAACTAAAATATATAATCAATGATTTTCTTTTTTACTATTTATCTAACGAAATTTATGACCTATTTGAAAAATTCATTTTAAATTTTTTTCTCTGGCTGGATAGAATACCTGTTTCTTTTAAAATATTTTTTTTACAGTATTTTATAACAAAAAAGTAACAATAAAAAACAAAATCATATTATAAAATCAATATTGGCGCTTTTGAAACCATCATTTTTTTATATGAAATCACATACTTACTTAAGTAAATAAAAAAATATATAAAATGATTATTAAACCACTAAAATACAAGTTAAATTCCAAATGACAGAAGCAAGACATCTTAAATCGTTACACCAGCTTCTAATAAATTATTTATTTTTTTGAAAGATTATTAAGGAAATAAACTTTATGATAATAACGCTAAAAAATGAATTTTACTGTGATGGAAAAATAGCAACGTTCTAATGGTTATTTTTTTTCATATAATATTGACTCGATTTTTTTATTACCTTTTCGATATATACACATATGTATAATTAATGATTTTAGAAAAACGAAGAAAAATGATCCTTATTTTTTGGTATTGTAATTTGTTATTGTTGTTTTCAACATTCCTAACGCTATGAAACTTACGGTCTGAAAAATTTTATTCGATACACCCTTTCCTATGCAAAACACTGTAAAGACCCTTTTTGCTAAAAATCGCTCCATAAAAAACGAATTTATTATTTTGGATATTTAATAAAGCAAAAAAGTTACTAAAAAATGTCTAGGCATAAAATTGTTTCTTTGGGCATAAATTTATTTATCATGGTATTGGTTTTTTGTTACTATATAAAACAGACTTTATATATACTTAAGATTACAAAAAAATTATGTATATCGGAATATTTTACTTAAAATTAACCATAAC